>CM053788.1:147580915-147740915 GCA_028749045.1 Cupressus sempervirens
ATGACTTCAAGATGCAAAAAAAAAATGTATAAATAGCTAATAAAATTATTTAGTATTAGTAAATAATAAAATATTCTAATACTAGTAAACTTCATCCTTCAATCTATTTTTTATAATCATTTGGATTTATGTGTTGCAGATTGTGATGGAATCAATTAATGGAGTGTGTCCTTTACCAAAAGATATGGCAGAAAAGGTTGTTGCATATTTGGAAGAAAATGGTTTCCTACAAGCCTAATAATGTACGTTGCTATTCTTACACTTAGTTGCTCTTGTGGCAATTATTTAAAAAAAACCGTAGGGAGGTGGTTGTTATGTTTATTCACGTATAGCCATAAGCCAAAATTTCCTCCCATAGTAGAGACAAGACAAAGGCCAGGAAATAACTAAATAATATATTTGATATTTGAAGTGTTAGAAAAGTTTGTTTTGTTCTATTTTCTTGTAATTATGCAATTGTGTTCATTGCCAACACATCTCAAATAGCCTAGTTGTGTTGATGTCAGTATTTAATTCGTAGGCTTTCCAGCTACTATGGTTTCAATCATAATAGGTGAATAAATAATTATTTTATCATAGGGTTATTCGTGTCCTAGGGTTTTCAAAGTATTTTAGGGCAATCAAACTACGGCAAGCATGTCACTAGAACATGCTCCCTATTTCCTTGTGGTAGAAATGAGGATAATATAAGAGTCTTTGTCATTAAAAATGTCTATCACACTATCTCCCCTCTACAGCTATATGAATGTCATGTATTGGATAAAAATGCCATCTTATATCATCTTAATTAGGTTGAATATAAATTCTGTTGGAAGGGGGATATTTAGATCCTTCTCATAGTTTTTTCTAATGGTCTAAAATAGAATTGCATGTTGTCACTATTAATTCAATCTAATGGTCTTTATTTTAATCTGTCAATTAATTTCTTGAATGTTTATTTTTCCTTTTGGTGATTTTCTATCAAAAATTATGTATGCATTATGGATTTTCTTAGATTTTTGAATGTGATATTGCTGCTAGTTCTTATTGGGACAATGGAAAATAATGCTTGCAGTCCATGCTCAAAAATTCAGCCTCAAATTTGCTTGATTTCACAAGCATAGGTTGGCCATTTGGAACAACATTTTCAGCACAATCAACATCAAATCCTATTTTTCACCACTTAGGTTAGAAACCCTTTTATTTTCATCATTTAATCTCTTGTGAGCTCTCCAAGCAAATCCATTTACAGTATTCTACAGCAAAATTCTAAAATTGTGTGCTCATTGTAGGAAACATACAGGGATTGCATAAAGTTCATGGCAAGTTCAGCATGCCAACCATGACATCTTCTATTTCATCTCACAATTTAGGATTTGGAGGTCTTTCATCTAGTGGTGTTCACCACCCCTCTAGCGGCCTTTCATTTGGATGTTTTGCTTCAAACAATCTACTAGTTGCCCTTTCCCAAGTTTGAAAATTTAATGATTATATTTTGTTGTATAAGATTTTGTCTTTTATGATGATTTATTTTTAAAAATAAATTTTAGTCATTGATTTTAATTTGGTAGGATTAAAAATCCCTTTTTATTATTATTGTCTCTTTTAATTGACTATTCTCTACATGATATTTTAGGTTTTTCAATTATCACATGGCGAAATACATGGGCACACAGGCATGGAAAATCGTGCAGGTAGTATAATAATATGTTGTTTATTTTCTACATTTGTTAATATCTATTTTTCTAGTAGGAGTGTGTTGCATTTGTAGTTCTATTTGAATATCTTCCCTACTTCAGTAGAGTTTGATAATTAGATTAGTGCTCCAGGTTTTGGGTTATCTCTTACAAGCAACATAGGGGCTAAGATAACAAGCTCTGCTTCCATTATGGGTGGTCTTGCAGGTTGATTTGTTGGAGGCTTGGGAAGAACTATTAGCATTGGTGGAGGACAATCTGTATTAGGATCATCATCCTATGCTGGAACTGGTGGCATTGGCATACAAGGGCCCAATAAACTAATGAGCATCATCCCACAACAAGGTGTGCAACTACTAACTTTCCAGTAATGAGGGAATAACTGTGATATTGAAGGACAATTGAGATGTTAGTCCACATGCACAGTCCTATTTCAGACATTGCTACAAGGGGATAAATTATTTCCAATGGTCATCTTAGATGATAAACTAATTGATTTTTTTTTCAAACTTGTGGATTGGTGAATAGGATATTTTGTAGTAGTTTGTTTAATGCAAACACTTGTTCAGGGAGTAGAATTTTTGATCAGGAAAGTCAGAGAAAAGAATATTGAAAAAGTTTAATCACAATTTTGACAGAGTTTTTGTATTTTAAGATTAAACATAATTGTTGGTTGATTGACACACACACACACACACACACACACACACAAACTTGAGAAAATTCTTTCTTTTGATCAGATAAATCTGATCATAAAAGAACTTTAAAGGTGTACTGTTCAATTTTTTCTACACTTTAGCTCTGATTCATGCCACCTTTTGTGTGAATTCACATCAACACTAACTTGTGTCCATTGTGACACTTAATCACTCGTTCTGAGAATCACCAACCAAAGTATTTCAATATTCTTAGCTTCTTTGAGGCATTCTATAAAATAGTTCACATGCCTTACCTATGATTTGACATTTTACATGCATCCTGCACTCTCTCATTTTGATGATGGATTATAGAGAGTTATTTGAAATGATGATGCTAAAAAACACACACAATCAAATCCAAAATGAACTTGCATTACAAATGGATTGTGGGAACCTAATATTGTTAATTTTACATGCATGTGATTTCCACAATCCATTTGTAATGCATTTTTTTTTTGGATTTGATTATGTGTGTTTTTTAGCATCATCATTTCAGATCACTCTCTGTAATCCATCATCAGGATGAGAGAGTGTAGGATGCATGCAAATGTCAAATCATAGGCAAGGCATGTGAACTATTTTATAGAATGCCTCAAAAAAAAATTCAACCAAGCATTGGTCAAAATTTTGACCAATGCCTGAAAGTGTTCAACCAAGAATTGGTAGAAATTTTGACCAATGCCTAGAAGTTTTCTACCAAGCATTGGTCAAAATTTTCAGCAATTCCTGGCAGTTTTCAATCAAGCATTGGTTAAAATTTTGACCAATGCCTGGAAGTTTTCTACCAAGCATTGGTCAAAATTTTGACCAATGCCTGGAAGTTTTCTACCAAGCATTGGTCAAAATTTCAACCAATTCCTAGTAGTTTTTGACCAAGTATTGGTCAAAATTTTGACCAACAATTAAGTTGGTCAAAATTTTGATGAGAAAACTTCAACCAATTGATTGGTCCAAATTTTGACCAACCTGGGTCAAAATTTCAACCAATATTGGTCAAAAAATGAGGTCAAATGTACTAGTGTTGAGTAGATTAAGCATAGATGGTTGATGTACATATTTTTTCTCTTGTCCTTGATGGATTGGAAGCCTTTGGTGAAGATGAAGATGTTTGCAGATATTTATTTTGGCATCAAAGTGTGGGACACTTTTCTATCTACTTGGGGAGTTTAATGCAAGAGCATCTTGCATCAAAAAATAACCAACAATTAAGTTGGTCAAAATTTTGATGAGAAAACTTCAACCAATTGATTGGTCCAAATTTTGACCAACCTGGGTCAAAATTTCAACCAATATTGGTCAAAAAATGAGGTCAAATGTACTAGTGTTGAGTAGATTAAGCATAGATGGTTGATGTACATATTTGTTCTCTTGTCCTTGATGGATTGGAAGCCTTTGGTGAAGATGAAGATGTTTGCAGATATTTATTTTGGCATCAAAGTGTGGGACACTTTTCTATCTACTTGGGGAGTTTAATGCAAGAGCATCTTGCATCAAAAAATAAAGGGTGACATAAAAAAATAAAAATTAAGATATTAATTTTTTTTAAAAATTGTGGAGGAGAGAGCAAGTGACAAAAATTAAAAGGAAAAAAGAAAAATAATAATAATAAATGTAATTTAAAGCTTGTGGCTTGGTTTGGTATAAGTAGAAGTTCTTGTGTTTCCATTATTCATCATCCAACATGGAGGAATTTGGCTACAAAGGAGTAGCTGAGTAGAGAGAAGTTGACTAGAGCTAGTAGCTTCGGCTTGGGAAATAAGAAGGTTGCTTGGTGGCTTGCAAGAACAAGTTTAGATTCTTCTTGGGGTTTATACCAAATTATGAATCTAGGCTAGCTAGGGTTTGGATCTTACAAGATCTTGCAAAATTACTATTGTATTTACTTATGTATTTGGTCGTAACCCAAAAGGCCTTACAATCAGGCATGTTAGATAAAAATCTTATTATTATATTATGAGAATTGGCATTATTTTGGATCTAAATATATGTGTTATTATTTATCTTTTGATGTGTGGTTATTTTTTGGGGGCTAAGAAATCTCCTTTGGGGATTCTCCTACCTTGAACTGCATCACTCACTACAACTAACACTACCAAGCAACAACACCACTAAGAAGAAAATGATGAAGAAGAAGGAAAGGTCATCTAGCAATTTGACAAGCTAGTGACACTTGAAAAATTTATAGTGATCCCTAAATTTGATATTGATCACTTATAGATTTGTTGGTCAGGAAGACCAAACAAGAAGAATTGAGAAGGAAACATCAACAAAAACAATTACTTCAAGAAATAAAGGATATCCCTATTGATGCATGTGATATCAAAGATGTTGATGAGAAATTTCTCATTATGGAATAATTAGTGCATATTGTAGAAAATATCGATAATGATGATATAGATGCAAATGAGAAGCTATTGCAACTGAGAAGAAATTTAAGAAGAAAGTTTTGGAAAAAGTGTCAACTAAAATAACCATAAGGAAAGTTGCAATTTCTAACCTTGTAAATAATGTAGAAGGTGTGGTAAAGCATATTAAAACTTTGTAAAAAATATTATGTGATGCACCTAGATTTACAAAGGATATACAGGATCAATTTAAGAAGTTGCGATTAGATTTGAAGTCCACCAAACATTCTTTGAACATGGACACAAGTTCAAGTTCCATTCATTATAATAGATTGTTTTTTTCTCAAGGGAGATTGGATGAATTACAATTCATAGATGGTAGAATGAGAGAAAAACTCATTTCCACTTAGTCCATGTTGATACCTCATTTAGAGGTGATGCAAGGACATTTTTCCCCAGCCAATTAGATATCTGAAATAGATTCACTTCTATCTACTGCAAAAAGTCTAGTCAACCTAGATGCTCAGCTAGAAATAAAAATTTCAATTTTGAAATTTGTTAGATCAGGTTGGGATAATGCATTAGCAATGGTTATACATATTCACAAACCATTTTTGGACAAGTATGGTTTGACCCCTTCACCCCACCATCCATAAGTGACAAAAATAAGGTGGAATGTCATAAAGGAGAAAATATCTACGAGGGAAAATGTAAATGCAAATGTATATGTATGGGGGAATGTGTATAAAGGGGGAAAGGTATGTAATGTAGTCATTTTGAAGTCAAAGTACATCGAAAGTCATGTATATATGTATGTTTTATATATTGAAGTCTTTTATGAAGACCAAGTTATAGTCTAAGGGGGAGTACTATTTTCAATTTTAGATGTAATATTGAATCATGAAAAAGTTCTTTTTTCACTATTATCAAAGGGAGGTATTGTTGATCCATATAGTTTGTTGTCTATTAGTGTCAAATACTTAGTCATTCCTATGGAAAAGTTGGTTGGGCATCACTACAACTGAGTTATCCAATGAAGGTCGAGCTATGTATATTAGACTTGTTTTTATTTTAGTTAGAGCCAAGCAATTGCTATTGTTGAGCAAGTCTATGGTTACCAAATAGTCCTATATCTACCAAGTGAGATAGAAGAAATTTATATGTTGAGCTTAGATGGATAAGATTAAAAGGGTCAAACCCCGCATACACAAAAAAATATTCCTATTTTTTGCTGAAAAATATAACATAATTATTTATGTGTGCTCAATAAAACATATAGTTTATGTTCGCCAAGACTATCCATCTCAACACTCATCTTTTCTTCCAATCTATCCTCCATATTAGAAGCCTCCAATACATCCAACCTTGCATCGTGCGATAACCACTAGTCATGGTGCTTTATAGTTTACTCCTCACATCTATGTGTTGGGTCTAAACCTAGTCCAATTTGACTTAACTATCAGCATCAGCCATGTTATCCTTGCTTCCCTCGAATCTAACTCGAACACCCCATATTCAATTATGCCACGATCTAACCCAATTTTTTTAGAGACCAACGCTCCCAAAATAGAATTGCTCACTACTTCTTGTTACCAAGCCCAAACTGCTCTAAATCTAACTTGTTCCAATGTACATAAGAACTACCTCAAGCTTAGATTATATGGCTCTGATACCACCTACAAAAGCACTAAACCACCTTTCAGGACTAGAGATGGTTGAGCTAAAGAAGTAGTTAATAGATCTTGTCGAGGTTGGTTATGTTCGTCCATCTAGATCACCCTATGTTGCACCAATATTGTTTCAATGGAAGAAGGAAGGGACTCTTCGACTTTGTGTGGACTACAGAGTGTTGAACAAACTGATGGTCAAAAACAAGTATCCACTCCCCTTAATAGTGGAAAATTTTGACCACTTTCTGGAAGCATAGGTGTTTAGCAAGTTGGACTTGAGGCAAGGATATTACCAGATCATGATCGCACTGGGCGATGAAGAGAAGATGGCCATAACAACTAGGTATGGAAGTTGTGAGTTCATGGTGATGCCTTTTGGTCTAAAAAATGCCCCTAAAATGTGAAACACTTTGATGAATGATGTATTTAAGCCTTTTTTGGATAAGTATGTGGTTGTTTACTTGGATGACATCTTAATCTATAGTAAAGAATTGGCTGAGCATAAGGAGCATCTAGAGGAGGTGTTCAAGCTACTCAAGATGCATGATTTGTATGTTAAAAAGGAGAAGTGCATGTTTACACAAGAGGAAATGCCATTTTTGGGACACATTGTTGGGTGAGGAATGATTAAGCCAGATTTGAAAAATTTGAATTCTATCTAAGATTGGGAACCCTTACACAATGTTCATGAGGTGAGGTAGTTTCTTAGTTTGGCCAACTACTATTGGAAGTTTTTGGAAGGCTACTCTATGATTGTAAGCCCATTGACCAATCTACTAAAGAAGGATAGAGGTTGGAAATGGGGTGACAAAAAACATATGGCATTTGATACCTTGAAGGAAAAACTAACCAAGAGTCTAGTCGTAGCTTTGCCAAAGTATGGACTTCCATACAAGGTACAAACTAATGCATTTGATTATGCCATGGGAAGTGTCCTAATGCAAGAAGGTCATCCAATTACATTTGAGTCTAGGAAACTCAATGACAGGGGAAAAAAACTATCTGGTGCATGAGAAAGAGATGAGTGCTATAGTGCATTCCCTAAGGACTTGGAGACACTACTTATTGAGAGTTCCATTTGTGGTTAAAAATAATAATGTCAGCTTAACCTATTTTAAGACTCAATCTAAGAATACCCCAAAGATGGCGAGGTGGCAGGAATTTCTGGCAGAATTTGATTTTGATATGGTGTATAATCTAGGCCAATATAATGTGGCTATCAATGAACTTAGTAGGAAGGAATAGTTGGGAGCTTTTGAAATATTGGGCCAAAGTCAAGTGTTGCCATTTGAGAAAATGATTGAAAAGATCAAGACAGGGTTAGAATATCACTCTCAAGCTTGGCAGATTGTGTTACAGGTTTGGGCTAGTAGAGCTAGGAGGTTCACAATTTGTGATGGCATTCTTTACTATGCTAAGTCTAGAGTCTATCTACCAAAATGGGGAGATGTTCATAAAGAAGTTCTACATGAGTGTCATGACTTTGTTTAGGAAGGACATCAAGGATAGAAGTGAACTATGGCTTTATTAGAGGGAGGGTTTTATTGGCTGAATATGCATGATGATGTGGACAATTATGTGTGGACTTGTGTTACATGCCAACAAGACAAAGTGCTCATGATGCAACCGACGAGTCTGCTTCAACCTCTACCTATTACGAGCTGACCTTGGGCCAGCGTGAGCATGGATTTCATCACCCAGCTACCCAATGTCAATGATTTTTCCAACATCATGGTGATTGTTGATTAGTTTAGCAAATATGCCATTTTTGTGTCTTGTAAAACTCCCTATATAGCCAAAGGGCGTGACTGATCTATTTTTCAAAAATGTGGTAAAAATTTTGGAGTGTTCCATTAAATATTGTAAGTGATCAAGATCTAAGGTTCACTTCCACATTTTGGCAAGAATTGTTCAAAATCGTGGGCACCTGCTTATTGATGAGTTCAAGGTTCCATCCTCAAACAAATGAGAAAATAGAATGAATAAATGACATCCTTAAGGATTATCTTAGGCACTTTGTAGCATCAAACCAAAGGAATTGGCCAAGACTATTGGACGTAGCACAATTCTCTTACAATTTGCAAAAGATTGAAGCTTCTAAATAAATTCCTTTCAAATTAGCAATAAGACAATAGCCACTTACACCCCATACTATGATGGTAGGATATTAGGGACCTGATAGAAATTCTATAGAAATCATTCAGCCCTAGAATGAAAGAGTTGATCTAGCAAGGTATCATTTGACTCAAGCTTTGGATCAAACGAAGAAGCTTGTGGATAGATATCAGTGGAAAGTTGAATTCAATGTGGGTGGCAAGGTATTGCTATAGGTAGACTAGAATCAATTCAATGAACTCAAAGGCTTGAGTTCTTCACTAGAAAGGTGCTAGGATGGTCCTTTTGAAGTGGTTCAAAAGATCAGCAATGTGGCATATCGACTCAACTTACCAATGCACATGAAAGCTCATCCTATTTTTCATATCTCTCAACTAAGAAGACATCATCCTGATGAGGATGAATTTGTGAGAAACATTCCTAATAGGGGCCCAACAAATTTGGTGGACAATCTAGACCACCATGTAAGTCAAAGGCTATCCATGAGAACTTGTGGAGGAGGGAAATGTGGCATTCAATAATTCTTAGTCATATTTAATGGACAAGGTCATGAGATAGCTACTTGGGAACGTGGTGAGACTTTGTGGTGTGAAAAAGAATTAATCATGGAGTTCCCCTCAAATGGGTAACTCATTCAAACCTACCTAAGGATCACATGTTTGGACCTCCTAAGAATAATGCAGGCTATGTAGGCATTAGGGATGTCACCACTAGTTTAGTGGGGGAGGATGTAAGGGGTCTACACTTTAAGGCTGACTTGATGGCCAAGTTTATCAATTTGGGATGAATAACTTGGTAACTCTTTGTGAATTCAAGGTAATTTAGGTCCACACCTTGGTCATAGTGCTAAGTGTGGAGATCATTGAGGCTTGATGATGTGTTGATGTGCGAGATAGGACTAGTGGGGTTCCTATTAATCCTTGGACAACATCCCCTTGGTGGCCGACTTGGATAGTTTAGGTCCCAGCCTTAATGTAATAGGTGTTGTTGCATGGAGAGTTAAAATGGGTCCAGTCCCAAATCTATAATGGCTAGCTAGGGAAAATCCACTATAAAGGGAGCATGGCAACAATCATTGGAAGGAAGTGGTCAGTGAGTTTGGAGTTTGGCACTAGATCAGTGGAGCAATGGAGGACAGTGAGTGTAGGAGTTGGTCTTGAATACTTGGTTGTCAAAGTTGTATAGTAGACTAATTGTATTTCATGAGCTCATAGATCATTGTAATAAGTGACTCCATCCTGAAATTCTGGTACCTCTTCATGCACTAGGCATAGCTTGTGTCAAAATAATCTAAAATTAATGCTTTTTTTTAAGAGTGTAAAGAATCAAGTGTAGAACAATAATATGTAATTTTTTTTCCATTTGGTTAAGTAGATCAAAATTTATTTTGAAAATGGTAGATATATGTCTAGGAGGACTCTCAAGGCACTGGTATAGAAAAATCAACTTCATAATGCTAATCTTGTCCAAAAAGTAAAAAATATATGGCCAAAAAGGTAATAAAACATGTGAGGTTATGGTAGTAATTTAAGAGATACCCACTTCACCATTTTCAAACTTGATGAATTCAAAGATGAGAATTGATCTTAGAAGATAAAAAAATGTCTTAAGCAATGAAAAATGGAGGGAAAACATCAACCCAGTCCTTTGGGTAGTTTAATAGACCTATTACCAAGCCTAAATGCAATCACACTTTTTTATTAACAAAATGTGATTGTGCTATGTTTTGTATGACTAAACTATCATATTAGACATAACGCAATCATGCTATGTCTAGTATGACTATACTAGCAATAACACAATCATGTTATGTCTATGTAAAAGTATAGTCAATTGTTCAGAGGCTTAATATGTCTAATTAGGCCTGGTTGATGTAACTACACAAAAATGGATTAATTTCATCAAATAAATGATTGGATCAACTAGGGCACTATAAAAAAAAAATCTAGATCATGAGTTTCATGTTTTGAATGAGCCATGCATGGGACACATTACAACCATCACATTTTTCAATCACTTCATCATTTGGTTCAAAATATTGTGAGAGTAATTAGAACAAATATTGTAAGGAAAACAATATGTGTATTACCAAATATGGCCCAAATCCCACCACAGAAAGAGTGTGGTGGAGGGACAATGCATAGTGGGTTTTAAACAAAGATTCAAATGCCAATTCTATCAAGGAAAGTTTAGCTTCTAGAACTCAGACTGTGGACATTAGTACATTTGGCCTCTATTTTCAAAGAAAGTTTTTAATGAGAGGCCAAATTGGCTTGTGAACTTTTTTTTATGCTCTCAAAAACATTGAAATAGCAATGAACATAGGATGACAAAATAGCAACAAAAGCCAAATTGGCTTGTGAACTTCTTTTTGTTTATGCTCCCAAAAATATTGAAATAGCGACAAACATGGAATGTCAAAATAGGGATGAACATGGGATTATATTAGAAAAAAATGAAAATTGCAACACATTTTTCATGGTTTTGTTGTACTGAAGTGCTTTTTGGTGGAAGGAGGCAGGTTCACATATAGATCTTTTGGTATCACAAAGGCGGAAAGTTCTTTTTAAGTTAATGCACTAAAATTCCTTATCCATTTGTTCAAATTCCACTATAGGTGGTCTTATGTTTGAATCTTCCCATGCTTAACCTACAAGTACACTCCACTATATTGTGAATTTGGCCAATTTCATCTTCACAAGCCACATCCTGAGTTTGAATCTTAGCATTATCTACTATCAAATATGGTTAAAATTAGTAAACCCTTGCCAAAGCAGAATCCCCATAGTAACTTACACCAGATTCAAAATTTCAAGGGGGTGAGAATGGAAAAATGGGGGAAATGGGTTTCAAAAGTGAGAATGCCCAATTCAAGAGTTACATAAACCAAGAGGAAAACTAATCAAGTATGTTTTCCTATGATCATGTTTCCCTTATCATCACATGTTTCTTCCATTTTTCACAACCAATTCTTTTATCGTCACATAGGGATGTCATACCTCAATTTGAACTTTTGGCCTTGGGAACCATCAAAGTTCTCTCTATGAATTTTGGAATCTTAAACATATCCCCTAACTCTAGCATTTAACCAAAATTTAGAGCATTTTAATGTCCAAACTCTAGCTTGTTAGGGTTTCAAACCTTCAGCCACTAATTTTCTTATAACTTCTACATATATGGAGCAAAAAACTCTTCTTATTCATGTGCCAAATCTTTAAAAACTTGTGTACCTTGACCAAAAAGAGGCTTTCATAACCTTCATACAATTTTTCTAACCAAAATCAACCACTTTTTGAACATAGTGACCATTGGATCTACAAATTGCAAATTTTTTCAACATTTGATAACTTTTGTCATTTATTAACATGGTAACCTCCTAGGTCTCTAAAACTTTGCCAATATGCCAAGCTAGGCTTACAAATATGGAAAACATATAAAACATTCCATTTCCACATTTTTGTAGCCTTTGGTCGTATCTTGATCAACTATGTCCTAATTAGATACACAAAGAAATTTGGCTAGGAAGCCTTACAAAGTGATTGAACTGTATTTGGAAATGGTCTAAGGGACCTTATTACATCAAAAGACAACTCCTATGAATGAATTAACCATCATATTGAGTAATTTTTGGGTGCTCCTGCACCACCTTGAGATGATGTATTATTTTCATTCTCAATGTTTATCACCCAATTGTAAGCAATGGTGTACAAGGACGAAGGTGATACTTTCACCATTTTGTGCAATGACAAAATCAGCCCTGATGAACCAATGCTTCATTGGCCTAATGGTTGGTTAGTTTTCAAACTTCATTGATAGTTCATTGAGCTAATGATTCTAAGATTGTATGTTCTTGTGTTTTCCTTGTTTGGTATTATTAATCTTTGGCACAATCTCATAGTAATTGAGCTCTTATATGGTGTATATTTTTAGGCAACCATTCAAGGAGAATCTAGTTTGGATTACACTTATGTATGTATTTGGCCATTTTTGTTACAATGATTATATCTTTGTCATTCTATTTTTAGACAGTTGAGGGAGCTGGTGAGCTAGGGAAAATGAAGAAGCATGTTGTCAGGCTAGCAACAATATATTAGGAAGGGGGTTAAGGCCTTGATGGTGAGGCTCAGGAATATTGTTAGAAGAGAGTTCTGATTTTCTTAAAATGAAGTTTAGTTTAATAGGTTTTTGTTGTAGTTGAATTGTTATGTTTTATCAGCATTAGGTAGTGATGTAAATTTATGTGTTCAGTTTTAGGTTAAGGTAAAAATAGGTTTTGAAGGGACCCAAAAACCTTAATAGAAAAACAAAAGATATTCAAATAAGCACAACCAAGTTTTACAAGGACCTGAAATGAGCAGAATGAAAGTAGGAAAACTAGGTTTTACAGGGACATGAAACCACAAAAAAGGACCAGAAAATGAAACTAGATTTTACAAGGACCTGGAACCTAAAGTTTAAACAAAAGGAAGAAAAACCAACTAAGAAACCCAAATTGGAGAGCAGTTACCAAAACCACCACCAGTAGCTATTACAACTCCTTGATCATTATCACCACCTCCTTGCCCACCTCCATAGTTTTGTGAATATGTTAGCAGTAGAGAACCCAAATCCCCCAATTGCCTCAAATGCCTTCTTCCTTAAACACTCTTGTTCTTTTGCTTGGCCCACCAGGAGACATGATTTCTTCATTATTTTTCTTACCCAAGCTGGCAGCAGCTGCACAAAGGCTTGAAATGACCTGTTCCATCTTGTTACCACTCTCTCTAATCAAAAGATGAATCTCCTATTCACATTACTTTAACTTCTCTAGGATATTGCCAACCTAAGCTTCTAGCTAGATGATCTTAGCCTGGTTAGATTCTTGGTCCTGTTGTATCTTTCCCATTCCTTTTTTAGAGTCATTAACTCATCGTACATACAAGAATCACCTTGGAGAGAGAATTCTACCTTGAGCTTAGTAGTGTGAAGGAAAGAGAGCATAGCATCCTTACCAGTTGGATCATCTTTCTCCTTCCTCATATCTTCCTCCAAATTTTCCTCCCTAACTTTTTGGGGTTGTTCAATTTGGTTTCTATCCTCTTCTCCAATATTTTTTGACCCTATAATTTTTTCATAACTTTCCTCAACCTCATCCTTTCTAGACTCACCTTTGCTGCTAGAGTAACCATCCAAGTTTGAACTAAAGTCCCCCATATCCATATTCTCCTCATTCTCCATATTCATTTCATCATTTTTGTCTAAATTTTTAGACTCAATAATTTCCTCAGCATATTTCTAAGGTTTGTACTACTTTGGACTCTTCTTTTTCACACTTACCCCTTCGTCTCACTTACTCTTCCTTGAATGGGTCTCACTAATAGAACCTCTCTTTTTCTCAAAGGGTGGGGAAGATATAATGGCCTTACTCTTAGATTAATTTTTAATTAAAAGGATTAGCACTTCATATAAGACCATACGGGATTCTTTTTTCCTATGGGCTTGAAGGCTTAGAATTAAGGAGTACTTTAGATAAAATAGAAAAGAGATCCTATCCTTGTGCCAAAAATGATTCAGGAAAACAAAATGAAATTTATGAACTCTTTTTGCCCTACCATCTAGAGTGAAGTACTCAAGGATGCAAGAGAGGACATCCTACCAAATAACTTTAATTTGATTCAGCTCATAAAAAGTCTCTATTTTTCTCAAAAAATTTCTCCTCCTCTTTTTTCTTCAAAAATTTCTTGAATGTAGCATTAGAAGTATTAGTTTCCTTGATGAACTTTATGCCCTCCTTAGGAATCCATGTGATTTCAGTGATGAAATCTTCAATCAAGTGAACTATTACACCATGCATGGAAACCCTGTCTTCGAACAAATTTGTAAAGAAGGCTTCCATGATATGTGGTTTGTAGCCATGAAGGCACTCTAGGTAAGTAGTAACATTACCCTTCTCCAAAATCTACCAAACAGGGGCTTTGGCCTTCCATGCTTTACAATTCTTTGGTTCCTATTTTCTTGGTTCCTCGTCCATATCCAAAAATTGCATTTCTCTATGAAATGTCAAAGTAGAACAGACTAGGAGAAATAAAGATTTGAGAAAATTTGAGGTACTCATAAAAACAACTGAGGATCTCATTAAAACACTTACGTGCTAAGCATAGGTAATAATCAGTTTTAAGTACTTCTTAGGGAATATTACACTGTCCTCCATAATCCCACCTTCGTTTATCATTAAATTGTTGATCTTAGAAAATCTTACCTTTTGTCACATGAGTTCTGTCATAATTAATAAGTGCTTTCAAATCCACACTCCTACTTAGGTCATCATGCCACCTTAGCTTACTTTCTCATTGGACAACCTGGTTCACAATCCAATTAGCCACAGTGTTTCCTTCATGGTAGGAGTGAGAGAAAATGACTTTGTCAATATTATCCATTAAGGTTTTAATTTTTTGTTACACTAGCTTCAATAGACCATGTAATCATGCTTTTACCATTAAGCATATTTATGATATTTAAGGAGTCTCCTTCCATCCAGAGGTACTGATAACCAGTTTCCACTGCTAGCCTCAATGTATAAAGAGCTCCAGTAGCCTCAACTTTATGACTACTTGAAGTACTAATAGGGATGGCAATAGCATCTATAATATTACAAGTATGATCCCTCAAAACCCCTCCGCAGCCTGCCTTGCCAGGATTTCCTTTAGTAGCACCATCAAAATTCCCTTTGATCCATCCCATAGGAGGAGCCTTCCATTTAATATTCAGTCTTTGATCTTCTTTCTTCATTTTAGAACTTGTAGTTTGCATTGGATTGTCAATTTGGAAATTTTCATTACACTTTCTCTGGGAATTGAAGTTTTCCTTTATAGCTCTAACAATGTTTTGGCCAAGCACCCACTCAAGAATTTCTTTATTTCTAAAGATTCTAATATTTATTTCTTTCAAGATTCCCCACTAGAGATGGGGAAGAGTAATTTTTCATAGGAAACCAGCATTACTATACTTAGATAGGCAATTCTAGCTCTGAAAATAGTGTTCAATATTGTTACGATGGACCCAAGCAATATTCTAGAAGTTAAGGATAGTACTCCATACTTTTTGACTACAAGTACAATTTAAGAACAAGTTATCTCTATTTTCATAACATTCTTTACATAGGTTTCACCGATTAACCACATTGATGCCTCTCTTTTGCAGATTGTCCTAAGTTAGAATTTTATTCTGAAGCAATATAGAGTAAAAGATATTTATTTTTGGAATAAGACCTTTTATCCATGCTCTAGTCCACAAAGGGTGAGCATCTTTCTCCTTAGATTTGAACACAAATGAAACTTTAAAATAGCCACTTGCATCAGCACTCCATATCATTTTATCTTCCTTATAGGGATAAAAACAAAAGGCATTCAACATAATCTAGATATTATGAAAATCCTATTTAATATCAACAAGGCTAACCCAACTATTGGTAAACTAGTAATGTCACACAAGAGTGCCATACAATTGCTTACATTTATCAATTTGGGTCCTATCCTAAAAATCCTCAATCAGAGGATGGTCCAAGATCCAAGCATCTTCCAAGAATTTGACCTTCTGCCCATTTCCAACTTTCCAGGAGCATCCTTTACTTAAGATGTTCTTGGCTCCTTGCATAGCCTCCTAGATGGCAGAACGGGAGAGAAAATTAGGATATGAAAGAAATTCAGATAAAGAAGAAGCATTAAAAAGGTATTTATGTTTCCATATAGTGCTCCACTCCTTATCATCATGATACACTCTCCATCCCTGCTTAGCAAGAAGAGCTTTATTCATACTTCGCACTGACCTAATTCCCAGACCACCATCCCTGATAGGCTTACAAATTTTATCCCAAGCTATCAAAGCCATTCTTTTCATTTCCTTAGTGCCAGACCAAAAAAAATTCCTTTGGATTTTTCTAATAGTATCTGAAAATTTTGCTAGAATTTTGAAGAGACTCAAAGCATAAGTAGGGATGCTTTAGAGGCAAGCTTTGGGGAGAGTGATTTTGCCAGCTTGGCTAAAAAGGTTACCCTTCCAGCTAGCAAGCTTCTTATTAAACTTCTTAATGAGATCATCCCAAAAGGAATCTGGAGCATTAGGCCCCAAAGGGAGACCCAGATAAATACAAGGAAAATAACCTATTGAGCACCCAAGAATTTTAGCAATTTTGTTCTATCTTAAAACTGGGTTGTTAACAAAAAATAAAGAGCTCTTATTCTAGTTAATCAACTGACCTGAAGTAGAAGATTAGAGGTTGAGGGATTTTTTAAGATATCTAGCTTCCCTAACTTTAGCTTTCCCCATGAAAATAGTGTCATTAATAAATTGTCCATGGGAGAAGATAAGAGGTTGAGAAGAAGGTTGTAGTCCTTTAATTTCCCCTTCCAAAACCAATTTCCTAATATACACCCCCCCCCCCCCAAACAATCGGCCATAATATTGAAGAGAATAGGGCATAAAGGGTCTTCTTGTCTCAATCCCCTAGAGGGGCTAAAGAATTTAGAGGAGCATCCATTCACTAGAATAGCAATTGAGGTTGTAGAAATCAACTGTAGAATTACCCTCACTATACTATTACTTTAAAGCCAAAGGCCAATAAAATATTTTCAAGAAAAGCCCATTCCACTCTGTCATAAGCTTTCACAATATCAAATTTCATAATAAGACCCTAATTATTGGAACAAGATAAAGAGTGAATATGCTCATGCACAACAATAACAGAGTTAAGAATTTGTCTACCTAGGATGAAACCTTTTTTTTGTTTAGGAATAAGAAACGCACTAGAAATAGCCTAGAAGTGAGGACTTTTGAGATGATCTTATAAAAGGAGTTATAAAAACTTATAGGCCTGAATTGGTTTGAAGAATCAGCCCCAACCTTTTTAGGAATAAGGCAAAGGAAGGTGGAGTTAATCTCCTTCAGCATACATTTAGCCCCAAAAAATTCATTATTAGCATTGCACACATCTTTCCCAACCAATTTCCATTCTTTTTGAAAAAAGAACATAGGAAAACCATCTAATCTTGGAGATTTATCCCCTCCTAAGGAGAAAACTACCTTAAAAATTTCCTCTTCCTTACGAATAGTTCCCAACATTTTTTTTTTTCTTTAGTAATCAGAGATGGAATAACCTTTAAAAGTTATGCTTGGTGAGTAGGGTCAATATTAGAGTCAGATGTCATTAAAGTGGAAAAAACCTACTATTGTTATATCCTTCATTTAGCTAGACCAATCTAGATCTTTGCCTCCAATAAATTTCCTCTTTAGTAACAATGTCATGATACTCCACCAATTTTTCATTTTCTTCTCTAACAAGATCAAAAGTGTATCCTTCCTTTTGTATCCTGTCTTGGATATTTTGCAGTTCTTCCTTGATATTTGATTTTCTCTCAAAAATATTACAAAAATATCTTTTATTCTAGATTTTAACCTCCTTTTTGACATTTCTCAATTTAGAAGCCAACCTAAAAAGGGCAATTCCATCAATATCTATATTCCACCATTCCGCCAATATACTCTCAAACTATGGATGCTACATCCACATTTTTTCAAACCTAAAAGGAAAGCTTTTTTTTATATTAACCTTATCAATAGTAAAGATCAGGGGAAAGTGGTCTGACCCAATTTTTTGTAATGCCTCTAACTTGCATACAAAATCTTTAGTCCAATCAGGAGAAATAAGAGCTCTATCTAATCAAGCCTAAATACAATCATCACTTGTCCTCTTATTACTCTATGTAAACTCTATACCATGAAGATCCAGATCTATTAAACCCTCTTTATTAATGAAATCAATAAAATCTAGTCTCCCATCTAGCTAACTCACATTTCCCCCCTTTTTTTCATGGTCATAAAGAGGAACATTAAAATCCCCCAAGAAGATCCATCTACCATAGTAATCTTTACTCTTTATATTAGACACAGAAAATTGGGTTGGATTCATGTGCTCAGTTGTTGATGGTTGTGTACACTATAACCAATAGCCATAAGTTTTATCTTTCGGAAAGAAATTATGTGTCAAGGAAGTTATGATTATTTTAGCCTTCCCTGTATTGAAAAATTAAAAAAATTATAATACCAAACCCTTAAGAAAAGATACATTTATCAGTATTAACTATGTTCAATTCCTATTATTATTTCTTTTGTTGTAATCTTGTAATGTAGAATCAATAGAAAACTAATGCATACCTTGTTGTCTCCTGATATTTCTCAATCATAAGAATTATGTCACTTTGATATGGTTTATATATCAAAATGTTTCTAAACATATTTTAACATTTTAGTTGATTAGATCATAAAGTACATTGATCAATTTGATAGAATCTTCTCATTCATTTTTGCACTTAAGTAATATTCTTAAGTTTCTCTTTAACCCAAAGAGTGCACATTTGTTTCTTCCATCATTCATAGCTAATTCTTTTATCTCAAAGCTGACATACTTATACCTAAGGCTTAATTGTTTCTATTATGGTTCTATTATACTTATAAATTTTTCATGCTTCTTTAAACCTACAACCTTTTTTTTCTAATAGCTTAATCATTTTAATTTGGCTTCTATGAATTTTCATAAGTTTATCTTGAAAAATGCCCTCCCTTCTTTTTGTCAAAATTCCCTCCATGATTCATAGGCTGGCAGGATTTGAGCTTTGATAACATTTTAATAATATAGTTTGAATGTGGACAGACAACTTATAAATGTTCATGAACACTATATTTTTTATATTTTTTATTGTTTTGAAACATAACACAAGAAAATTGAGATTCATTAAACTATCACAACTTATTAAACATTTTAAATTTTATGAATGGGCATAATTGTTATTCCAGATGTTAATCTAAATGGTGATTTTCTCTTAAGGGTGTCCCTTTTCAAAAAGCTTGATCTCTATGCAGAGAGCGATAATGTTCAACCCATGAAAAAAAAATTGATTTTTAGATTTCAAGTGAATGCCTTCTCTTCCCAACATATTATATTATTTTGAGATGCCTATACATTGGAGTATTTGCTGGCGAAGACGTTGAATTTTATCATCAATATTGTTATTTATTAATATTTTCCCTATTCTCATTATAGATCTATTTGTTTCATGTATTGCTGATTGATATTGGCCCCTACCATAATCGATGATTATATTATTATTAGTGATTTAAAGATATTCCTAACTGGTCTTGTAAAATAATCGAGGAGAAATAATGCAAGGTTAGATCTAATATATGATTAGTTTATAATGTGAATATTAATGAGTGTTAAATATTAATAGATTTATATATTGTTTTCAATCCAACTATCACCCTACCAAAAGGAATTTTGATTATTAATGTTTGATTTTCTTTTAATACACTTGATATAGAATCTGTAGGTTGCAAACAAATCATCCTTCTTCCACTAGCAAGTCATTCCATTCAAGAAAGACCATGTCTAATGATATCAATGCACAACAAAATAGAGAGACAATTGCTAGACTGTGGTCTAACTTAAAAAGAAAAGGTGATGGAAAATGTTATTGTCCTTGCAAAATTTGTAAGGGCTTAAAGACTTGAAGATATCTAATCAAAACAGTTGAGGAACATTGTAGGCAGCATGGTCACATTGAAGGGGGAAAAAAAATTTGTCCATTGGTATGTATTTTAATAATTTATAAAATACATAAGACATGATTTGATGATGACATCATGATCATGGTTAATATAAGGTCATCATTTTGATATAGGCCAGCCACCCTGTGTTTCATGTTATGGACCATGACAATTTGGAGAATGTGGATTTCAAAATGAGGGAACATGGAGGTGTGAATATAGAAGTAGAAGGTAATGATCCAATTGAAGAAGATCACGATGATCAAGATGATGATGATGATGATATTGATACAAACCTTGATGTACCTATACTTGAGAAAGCATACAAGCCCTTATACAAAGGCTCCCAAACAACTCTTCTTGTCATTGTATTGTTGTTGGTGAACTTGAAGGTTATGAATGGTTTATCCAATGTAGCAATGACACGTATGTTAAGGTATCTCATCTTTTTTCTTTTTTCAGTCATAATTCCCTTACAATTAACATTGAGTGAGTTGTGCACCAATTAATATTATTTATATTAACAAATTATATTTTTTGTCATAGGTTAATAGGTGAGTGTTTGTTACCACCATGAAATATTCTACCTTGCTCGTACTGAGAATTAACTACCATTATGAAAGATATTGGAATGGAGTATCAAAAAATACATGCATGTCTAAATGATCATATTATATATCATAAACAACATGAATTTTCAACACAATGCCATTTTTGTCATATTAGTAGATATCGATCATATCGAATAACAAAAAAGGTGCCTCGCAAGGTTCTTTGGGTTATTCCCATTATTCCATGTTTGCAACAATTATT
The DNA here is from genome assembly GCA_028749045.1 of Cupressus sempervirens. Taxonomy (NCBI): domain Eukaryota; kingdom Viridiplantae; phylum Streptophyta; class Pinopsida; order Cupressales; family Cupressaceae; genus Cupressus; species Cupressus sempervirens. The sequence continues at coordinate 147,601,810 of CM053788.1, forward strand.
CAATGCTTGATAGCTTGGCGCATTTTATGGATTACGTGCACGCAATAGAATTCAAGATGACATTATGCGAATGCTTGCAAATGATTTAGCATTTAAGAAAATAGAGGAAAATGGCCACACTTTAAGGAAGAACCTTCCAATCTCAAGCTTTCATTGGTGGCAGACGGTGTCAATCTGTTTGGAGAGATGAGATCTACTTACTTAGTGTAGCCTATTTTTTTTAAATCAACAATAACATTCCTCCTTGGATGACCATAAAGAGGGAGCACATAATGTTGGCACTGATTATTCTAGTTATTTTTTCATTTAATAGTCATCTAAATTACTTTATTATAAATAATCCATCAAAATGGTCATAATAATTATGTAATATTTTTGTTCATTCAACTAGGTAAGTACCATGTTAAAGATATCAATGTATATATTGAACCCCTTGTCGATGAGTTGATGGTGTTATGGAATGGGATCACTATATATGACATCTCTAGACCCATAAGATAGAGACAATTTCAATTCCATGCAATGCTTGTATGGACAATACATGATACCACTAGGCTAACACATTTTTGTGGTATGTACTCTTCTTAACACCTCCTTTTTCGTATGTTATAGTGCTAACACAAATTTAATGAATTTAATCCAATTATACACAATCTTGTAGGTATTTACACAAAGGGAAAATTTGCATGTCCATTTTGTGGTCCAGAGATGAAATCTTGTCAATGAAAAAGTTTAAGAAAGCAAGTGTTCGATGAGAATAGACACTTACTTCACAGAAATCATAAGTACTGAATTATTGAAAAAACATATTTTCAATTGGAAAGAAGAGACTACATCAAAGCCATAGAGAATGACACCTCACCTAAAGAAGTTGGAATACAATAAAATAAATCACAGAGGTAATGTCATTCCATTTGATGATTTTTTGTTTAAAATTCATATTTTGATTTTTTTTACTGATGATGTAATTGATGCTCTTGGGTCAGCAAGGCATTAATGACCAACTTCCAAAAGGAGTAAAAAGTTATCCTACACAATTTAGTAAGTTTCTGTACTATGAGAAACTCCCAATAATGCAATTGTTTGATCCTATTCATATTGGAAAGAATGTAACAGAGACATTATGGAAAATCTTGGATGGAAAGTGTGACAAAGACAAAATTGTCAAAATTTGTAGTGACATTGAAGAATCCAACCATGCAATGAAAAATTTCATTCGATCAAATAACAATTGATACAAGTGCCCTTAGTTGGTTATTGTTGGAGTAGAAAAGCAATGCTATAAATGAAGTCATTAAAAAATAATGATTTCCCACAAGATTTTTTGTGAACATAAATGATCTCATATCAATGAAAAGTGAATTTGGGTCAGGGATAAAAACACACAATTGGCATACATTTATTAAGGTAATTAATGTTATTTTGTATTCACTATATATTTGTATATTGCATGTAGTTTTCATTGCATTCTTTTATAAAATATTGATAATCTCATTTTACAAATATTGCAATATGTTCTACCTCTGTCTCTCCCACACCACTTTGAGAACAATGTCAAACAAGTTATATATGATCTTGGAAAATAAATGAAGTGGTTTTCATCAAAAGAAATCAATAAAGAAGATATAAAATATTGGAAGAGAAAAATTCCTCATCTTATGTGTGAAATGCAAAAGTGTCTACCTCCAACTTTTTTCAATGCACAAGAACACTACCTCATACATCAAGTTGAGGAGATTGAATTGTGTGGACCTAGTACCAACTAGGTCAATGTGGATGGTCGAGAGGCACTTGAGATTTTTAAAAGGCTTGGTTCGATGGAGAGCACATCCTAAGGGTTCTATGGTGGAGGGATATATGGTATACAAGACCATGGTGTATATTAGTGAATATCTTCCTAAGTTTACAGCAAAGATCAATGTAGATCGTATTTTAGATTTGAACTCCATTAACAAATTTGAAAGAGAATACTTGATGGAAAAAGGTAGATTGAGAAAAGTGAAAGGTAAATATAAGATGTTATTGTAATTAATTAATTCTTATAAATCTTCAATATAAGCTATTTATAATTGGTGTATTTTTTAATACAGCTGGTCAAGAGTGGGATGCAATACATTTGTATATTGTGAACAATCTTGATTGGATGATGGTATGGTATGAATGATTTCAACAAAATGGTTGCTCATTAACATGGGAACGTGTTGCTCCATTGGTTACAGAATCTCATTGTAATGGAGATTCTAATGTTATGTTGATGGTAAATGATCTAGTAAACAGTTTAAGAGTTGGAGAAGTATGTACAAATTTATTAATGGTCATCACTCATATGTTTCATATCAAATCATGATGCAAATAATTGTCACACGCTTCAAAAATTGTAGGTTAAGAACCACAAATCTATGTACTATCATGGCCACAAATTTTGTATAAAAAAGTTGGATGACACTTAGAAAACTTGTGATTATGGGATAACTATTGTTTTTGAGGTCACTAATATATCATCTAGAAATGGCATACATCCTCAACAATCTCAAAATCAATACAATGGCATCTTGGATGATATAACTGAGTGTGACTTTAACTCCTTCAAAGTAGTTCTATTCATTGTTAGATGGTACATGCTACAACTAAATCAAAAAGATCCAAATAGAACTGTTATTCAACATGATAATGCATTTACAATGATTAATACAAGGATGTTTGAGCCAATTGGAAATGAGCCCTATGTTCTTCAAAGCCAATGTGAGCAAGTGTTTTACTCAGAGGTTCCACATAAATAGAGTTGGTGATTTTTTGTTAGACATGAACCAAGAGGAAGGCCAATAAAGTATAATGTTATGGAAGAAGAAGATGTTGAAGATGATGGAGAAGAAGAAGATGATGAACATCAACATGATGGTGATGATGATGACAATGTTAGTGGTGATGATGATGATGATGATGATGATGATGGTGGTGGCGGTGGTGGTGGTGGTGGTGATGGTGATGATGATGATGATGGTGTCAATGATGATGATGATGATGATTGTGATGATGACAATGATGATAGTGGTGGTGGTGGTGGTGGTGATGATGATGATGATGATGGCAATGATGATGAGATAGATGAAGAAAATGATCAATGACATGATTTAAATGTACAAGGTATGTGATCAATGACTCCTACTAAGCTTTGATCATTATGTACAACATACACCAATTTTTTTTTCAAAACCATATGTGCAGATATAAACATTAAGTGCAACATGTCCAAATTTGTTAAGATATACATGACTTCTAATAAGCTTTGATTTTTAAATACAACATGCACCAATTTTTTCTTTCAAAACCATATGTGCAGATAAAAACATTAAGTATAACATGTCCAATTTTTTTAAGATATACATGACTCCTAGTAAGCTTTGATCATTTCATATGTAGGTGTCCTAAAATAAATTTAGTGAAATGTTCATGTTGTCTTCTAAGTTATTTGTAGCTAACTTAAGACAAATGATTAACATATGTAGGAAATTTAACCCCTTTGGTGAGGATCATGCACAATGACACGGATCAACAGGTATAAGTCAATAAATAGACATAATTTTCTTATATTCTTGTTTTTAAAATACACAAAGAAGAACCATATAGACATGTAATTATATAATCACTTTCAACTTAGTACATTTTATATCTCTTGTGTATAGAAAAAGAAGAATCATATGCATGGGTCACGTCTTGATTATTCTATGTATATTATTTAATTATTATCAAAATTCTCTAGTAGTTGAAGTGGGGACATGAAAATATCTCATTTGATGGGTTGCAGGGACCACCAAATAGGTACTTGTCAAATCTATCTACATCAAATGAGGGAAATGAGGGAATAGTAGATAAAAGTTCTACATGTACTATTGCTAAAATGGGGAGATCAACTAGAGGTCAAAAGATTAGAAAAAAAATCAATAAACACATGTGATTTTTCCTTGCTAAAGGGGGGTCATGTTCTTATGATGATGAGAGAAAAGGCGACATCAAGGTGCCCTTTTGGTTCACACATATTGAGAAAGAATGGGTACCTAATGAGTTACCTCCAACTAACATTGATTTTTGTGTTAATGAGAGGATATATTGCATAGCTCCATCCTCATTACATGGTTTGGGCCTATTTTCCATGGATGGGATAAAGGAATTTTTTTTATTAAGGAAAACAAGATTTAACTAGGTCCTAAAACCCTTATAGTACAAATAATGGACAAAGAAGAACGCTTGAAGTATCAAAATAAACTAAAAGCAAACAACTGAAACAAATCCCTAAAACTAAAAGATAAAACTAGTAAAAAGCTAAGAGTCAAGATAAAAAACTAGGACTAGCCAAAAAAAGCTAGGGTGCTTAGGAAATATCTCTCAGAATTTCAACTACACTTATTTCTAGCTCCATCGATCTACGAACTACCTCCTTCAAGTCTGATAGTTCCTGCTCAGGTTCCAGGGTGTCCTTCATCCTCATGCTAGATCTGGTGTGCTTCCTCAAGCTATCCTCAGGGGTTTTGTCCTTAGTGTTGTAGGGGCCAAGGTCAACCTCCTTACTAATTCTTTGCTCCTCCATATTGTTAATGAATAGCTTAATATTCTTTTTGGCCTCTTTGAGAATATTGTAGCTTTGTTCCGCTATAGTCTCCATTGAGCTCTCCATCATTTGGACCCTGTTCTTGACCTCCTCCATGTTGTTGTCTATGTTCTATTCTTCCTCTATTATCTTGTTCTTTAAGCAAAAGTTACCCCTTTCCAAGCTACTCACCCTGTATTTAAGATCTTGGATTTCATGAAAAAACCACTTGGTGGTGTGGAAGTTGTCCACTGCATTGTTTTTGGCATTGTTAAGGACATCTGTATTTGGATTTTCCTTTGTGGTGTTGCTAAAAATCACCAGGGTTGGGTCTATCGACTCCTCCATTTGTATTTTACCCTTCTCATTCTCTTTGACCAAAGTTCTAATCAACTTATGATTAATCCCCATTCCAGCAGAAGTTGTATCAAAGTTCTGCCACACCACATTCATATCCTTCCCCATGATTGAGCATCTATATTTTCTAGTGTTGAATTCCTCATGGCCCTGCCCCTACTCCTCCCTATCACTTTGATTGAGGTCCCCTTCCACCCCCTCCTTCTCCACCTCCTATTTATCCTCCTTGGCCTTAGAGAGTTTCCTTTTCCAACTCCAAGAAGTCGTGACTTTGTCCTCTTTATTAGTCAAAATTTTGATGATGATGTTTCTCTTACTCCTCTTCCTCTCCTTGCCTTCCCCTTCTCTAAGATCATCCACTCCTTCTACACTTTCTTCCCCCGTATCCACTCCTTTAGCCCTTTCATTATAGTCCCTATCCAAGGAGGTGTCAAGGCTCTGATTGGGTTTGGGAAGAGCATTTTTCTCCTTCCTCTTTGTTTTGATGATTTTTTTGCCAGAGCCCCATTGAAGGGAATCATCTCCCTCCAATTCTATATGCATCTCAAGGCTATCCTCAGTATCAAAAGGAAAATAGTCTTCTTTCAATTCCTCAAAGTCCCCTTTGCCCTTCTTGGCCTCCTTCCTATACTTAATTTGTTTCCCTATTGCCCTAGCCTTAAAGAATTCATAGATTAACAGTAAAAGCCCCTCATGGAGTGTCAGATTCCTAGTATGCTTCCCTTGATAATCATTAATGTTCTCATTCATAGAAGAGTATAGGTAGAAAGGAATGGAAATTTTTGCCTCATATCTAAAGTGGTTAACTAACACAAAGTGGTGGGTGCAAAGGCAGTCAAATTTGGTATTGAGGGAGATATATTTGATGATGACCCATAGCACAAACCTCCATAATAGCTTAATGGAGCTTGGGAGATAATGCATTCCTTTCTTCACCAATGCCCTTTTTTTCCTCTTGATCCTTTATGAATTCCACCACTAATTGCCTTGAGATTTTCCTATCTTTGAAAAATTTATTTTCCACAATAGAAATGCCAATAATAGTGGATATAACATCCTCTGTCACCATAAAATCCACCCCATCAATTTTAACTATTCCCTCATTCCATCTCTTAACCATGCTCCTAGTAGTAGAGGGTTTCCACCCATGGAGTCTTTCAATGAAATTCATGATTTCCCCTTTTTACAAAATGTTCCACACTTTGGAATGCCTCTACCACTTATGAGCTTTGTCCTCTAGTTCCCTCTTGTTTCTTTCCCCCACCATGTTATCTTCCTCTATGCAAGCTTTGTAAATTGTATCAAATCCCTTCAAAATTAGAAAAACTTTGGCACTCCTCATTTTCTTGGACCTTATTTTCGCCTTGTGAATTTTCTGCCCAAAATTGGTACTTGAAATAAGATGATATAAATTGTTGATGTGTGAAGTACAAGTGCTATCTTACTCCTACATCACAATTCTACACATTCCCCATAACACACTAACAGTCATAATAAATCTACACATCATATTTCTAACTACTTCTCATAACTTTTTAACAATCATGATGAACTTTTTATGATACCCCATCTTCTCGGGATCCTTTCCCTTTCAATTAGCTCATTAATTTCTAATGGGATATTATAGTCATTTGTCCACTTAGCCACTTCATTATACTTAACTGCCTAGTTAGCCAGCCTATCTGCCACCTGATTAGCTTCCTAGTACTCATGTGGAACATAGGTCTTTTCAAAGGTCTTGAGGTGTTGGATGCAGTCATTAATGATATTTTTAGTCATCCAAGTTGGCTTATTCTTCTCATTTAGACAATCAATAATATTTTTAGAATCTCCTTCCAACCAGAGAAATTTAACTCCCATTTATCTTGCTAGTTTAATAGTTTGGTGAGCCACTATAGCCTCCACATAATGATTAGTTTGTATTCCAAGGGGGGTTGCAACCATAGCAATCCCTATACCAAAAGCATTTTTTATGGCCTTTCCTAGGTTGCCTTTGGCCACCCCATCAAAATTAAACTTATGCCATCTCTTAGGTGGAAGAGAACATCTGCATCTATCCCTCTTGTTATTATCCCTATCATTAGTACTAGGAGAGGAGATTGGGCCTTTGATTTTGGTGTGGTTTTCCATCAAGGCATTAAGATATTTGTGAAAAACAATGTCTGTCCTAGTCTCCTTGTCTCTAAAAATTATGTTGTTCCACTCTTTCCAAACCCCCCTAGCACACATGGGGTAAGCTCCAATTCCACAAAGCCATTGTGTCACTCTCCAACATCCTAAGGTTCCATTGTTTAAAGATCCCAAAAATTTTGGAAGGGAAGCATTAGGACATGTTGAAAAAAGACAATAAAAGAGACCAGATGGTTTTGATGTAAGGATAGTGGATAAACATGTGCTCAACACTCTCATAGTGGTTTTTGCATAAAATGCATCTGTTGGGCATCATATTTCCCCTCTTGGTGAGGTTGTCCACCATAAAGATATGATTTTGGAGCATAATCCAAAAGAATATGTTAATTTTTGGGATTAGCCTCAGGTACCAAGCTTTGGCCCACACTGGGGCCAGGCCAAGGTTTTGCAAAGTCTCATAGCTAGAGGCATATTATAAGTATCATTCATAGTCTTCCCCCAAATAATGGAATCATTGTTATGTGACAAAGGAATATGCCTCACCATGTCCATCTGCAACTTGAGCTCCTATGATATCTCAGTCAAATCAATCCAGTCATTATGAGATCTGTAGTCACTCACCCTATTCCCAAATCTTTTAATACAAGAATTAGCCCATTCATTAAAAGGCTTGATATCCCAAAGAGGTCCAAACCTAAGCCAGTCATCATGCTAGAAATTAATATCCTCACCATTGACCAGTTGTCATTTTTCTTTCTCAAAGGCTAATCTATTCATGCTTAGAAGGCCATTCTAGATATTAGATTCTCTAGGGTCAGGATCCCTATTGATGAATTGTTTAAGATTGAGATTGGCAACATATTTTAACTTCAAAATATCTCTCCATTCACTATTGGTATTAAAGAGTCTCCAAATATGTTTCGCTTGAAGAGCACAGTTGAATTGTTTTAACTTCTTAATCCCAAGACCCCCTTTATTCTTAGATTTGCAAATGTTGTCTCATGCCACCAGATGTTATTTCTTGCTCTCATCAGTGCCTAACCACATGAAATTCCTCTAAATGGATTCTAGATGATCAGTAGCCTTAGAAGGGATAGAGAAGAGGCTGAGAGCATAAGTGGGTAAATTCTACAAAGTGGACTTGATTAGCAACACTTTGCCAACCTAACTCAGAGTGATGCCTTTCCATCCTAACAGCTTTCTATTGAATCTATCAATTAGATTATCCCATCTAGGCAAGAGGCCTTCTCAATTGGTAGAGCAAAAACTGCCCCTTTAATTTCTTCAAGCTTTGGGATAGCCATTAAGGCCCGATTCTGAGCATCACTAATAACATTGGCAATGGTATTAAGAATAACATTTTGGTCTTCTACATCCAAGTTAAGATCTTTAGAAAGAATAGAAGAGAAGTACCTGATAGCCTCCTCCGCTATCTCATTATCTTCATTGATAGTGTCATTTCCTTTTTTAATCTCACAAATTTTGTTGGCAACCTTGTGTTTCATTGTGGATAGGTGGAAGATGTTAGTGTAGTTTTTTATTTTTCCTATTTTGCTAGTTTTTTCCTACACTTTTAATAATCTCGCTTAGGTTAATAAAGCATGTCTTATTAGGTGAATGGTTGTGAGGTGTCACCTTCCTACATGTGAGCATCCATTAGCTATCTTGGGAAGATACTTTGCTATCTTTAGTCTGATAGATGGTTGCTCCTCATTGGTTGGTGTTGCCACCTCCTCCCTCTTCCTAGCCTATATAAGCATGCTACCTGGCTTGTATTTGCATCTCTTGTTTCGCATCCTCTTAATGCTATTTTGCTTCCAACATTTGCATTACTCTCTTGGAGACTAACTCTATGATGCTATTTTGATTTTGTATCATTTGCATTCATAGTTTAGATATTTATTCTTTGCACTAGTTTTCTAGGTTATTAATCTTATCAGATTCTAACATGGTATCAGAGCTTTTCTATGTGCAAGAGTAGATTTTAGTTTCCTTATTTGAGAGATTTGGGGGGGGGGGGGGGGGGGGGGGGGGCTAATAAACTTTATTGTAGTTTTTTGAAAAAGTAAGTATGCTCTTCTCTTGCATCTTTGGATGATCCTGAGAATCAGAAAAGATTTGACAAAAATAATTTTTCTCTGGGGTTTCAATCTCAAATCTGACAACCAACTTGCATATTTGGAGTTTTCAATCAGTATTGCAGGTTCCAGCATGCCATTGATGGACTTAGGAAGCTGATCTAGCATTTGTATGTCATATTTTGGTTGCTGGGGTCGGTTTTTTATTTTTGGAACCATTTTTTTACTGTTAAAAGCGTCTGATTTACACTACAGCAACATCTTCTGTACATCAGCAAGAAAAATGATTTTTGGGTTTTGTTTGCAGCCCCGAAAAACCATCTAGGTATCTTTTAGATTTTGCATGCAAGCTGTATATTTTTCAAAATTGAGCATGCAAAGCTACAGCCATACCCCTCTCCATTGGCAGTTGCTGATTTGAACGTAGTTTTCAAATGTCTCATTCTTGCTCATACGGACTCCAATTTTGATGATTCTTGTTATGAACTTGGCTATTTTTTTGTGCTCTATCCACTAGTGGAGTTGTTTTTTGATTTTCATTCATTAATTCTTCAAAAATTGCAGATTCTCAGCCGTGACTGTGCACAGTTCTCGTTTTGGAAACTTTGAAGGATCATAACTTTCTCATACGACCTCGTATCGAGGCGATTCTTTTTTTGAAAGTGCATGATTTTTTGAGTAGATCACAGTGGTGCTATTTGTTTCCTTGATTATTATGCCCAAGTTTCACTTTTAGCATATGCTCTTCATGAGGAGTCCTTGTCAATTTTTCTTCTGTAACTTCAGCATACGAACATATTTTTTCGATCCAAAAAATGCGTCAAAAAGCTAGTTCTAAGATGGAGATTATGGTATAAGTTTTTTTGATTTTTGCTATAGTCTAGTTGCCTATTTTGGCAGTCAAAGCTAGATGTTCTATTTTGCCTTCTGGGAGCCATATCTCACTCATCTGGACTCTTTTTTGGGCTTGCCAGATATCGTTGGAAAGCTAGTTCTATGACTTATTCAATTGCAGGGGTCTTTTTATCTAGATTCTACTCCAAGTTCTTTCTTCTCTAAGTTTTACACTTTTGCACTCTGGCGGATTACTTGGATTCTACAAGTCTTGGGATCTCTTCTTCTGTTCTTTTGGCTCACTCTTCTTTCTGAATTCTGAGCATTGTATGCTTCTCTTCTGTTGCATTATTTTTTATGTAAACGCACTGAGATAAAGTGCCTACTTTTGCATATCTGGGATCTTGTACACCTTGTGTTTGTTTGTACTCGCACTCAGTTATAAAGTGCCATGGAGGGTCATGATGTTTTTCCATTTTGTGCTCATCCACCTTTGTCAAGTGAATTTTTCTTCCATGACATTAGCCCATGCAGTGTGTCGGTGGCACTGCCCTTTATCCTGTGCTTGTACTTCTATTGCACTATTGGTGTTCCTGATTCTTCTTCTTGCAGATGTTTTTGGCATTGCATTTCACTGTTCCTGTCACCCCTCTCCCTATTCAGCATTATGGGGGGGTTCACCTATTGGCTCTTTTGCTTCCTTGGTTCGGTTGAGTGATCTACGTATTCAGTTTTTGTTCCTATGTACTAGGCGGATGCAGTAGCTAGGCACCTATGCATTTCAGTGAGATGGTTCATCTACTATATAGACACTCATTCATTCCTACTTTTGGAGGTCACCTCTTCAATTGATCAGCTCTTTAGACTTTGTCTTCTCTACCTGGTCATGCACTATTTCAGTGGGGTTTCCAGCAGTTTCTTTTGACATTGTTTGCAGCTTCATGCTCTTTTTTGTTCCTCTCTTTGGGACATTTCCTAGATTGGAGGCTTAGTTTCCTTCATCTAGTTCTTTTTCTTGTATTGGGTACCTGATCAGGCCTTGTTGCCGGGACCCATTTTCCTACTTTCATAGCTTTGCTAGGTTATCATCCACCTAAGCTTCACTTATGGGGGGGTGTTAGTGTAGTTTTTTATTTTTCCTATTTTGCTAGTTTTTTCCTACACTTTTAATAATCTCGCTTAGGTTAATAAAGCATGTCTTATTAGGTGAATGGTTGTGAGGTGTCACCTTCCTACATGTGAGCATCCATTAGCTATCTTGGGAAGATACTTTGCTATCTTTAGTCTGATAGATGGTTGCTCCTCATTGGTTGGTGTTGCCACCTCCTCCCTCTTCCTAGCCTATATAAGCATGCTACCTAGCTTGTATTTGCATCTCTTGTTTTTGCATCCTCTTAATGCTATTTTGCTTCCAGCATTTGCATTACTCTCCTGGAGACTAACTCTATGATGCTATTTTTATTTTGTATCATTTGCATTCATAGTTTAGATTTATTCTTTGCACTAGTTTTCTGGGTTATTAATCTTATCAGATTCTAATAGAAGAATCTAGAGTTTTTGTTCCCTTCCTTGAGCTAGACTGACCTAGACCTCTACCTCCAAAACATTTCCTCTTTACCCACGATGTTGTGAAGTTCAACAAGGATTTCCTTCTCAGTATTCATCTTTATATAATCACAACCCTAGGTCTCGATTTCTTCCTACACCTCAACAAGTTCCTCCAGTATCCTCTCTTTTTCATGGAATATATTACTAAAGTCCAATTTGTTCCATTTTCAAATTTCTAACTTAATGAATCTGGGTTTCTTAGCAACCTTGTACATGGTTGTACCACCAACCTCAATACCCCACCACTCCTTAATTTTGTCATACATGCTAGGGTGCACTGACCACATCTTCTCAATTTGAATGGAAAAGCTTTCTTTCTATTAAATATATCAAGAATAAGAGAGATGGGGGAATGGTCTGAACAAAGCCTCACTAGTGATGAAAGCTTGCATTGAAATTGACTCATCCAATCCAAAGTAATAATGGCTCTATCCAATCTCACCTAGATGCACTCCTGACCAATTCTTTTTTTGGACTAGGTATATTTGCATCCCCCAAGATCAACATCTAGAAGAGCCAAATCTCTTATCAAGTTGGCCAAGTATTTCCTACTATCCACATCTAGTGGTAACCCTCCTAACTTCTTAGAGGTCAAGTGAGGGGTATTGAAATCCCCCATAACAATGCCCTTAGAATAGCCCATCTAGGCAACCAAAACAAAACAAAAAAACCAAAAAATTCTTCTACTATTTTTAGTATTGGGAGCATAGAGGTTCAAAAGAAACCATCTATCTTGATCCTTAGGATTGAAAAATATTACATTAGTCATAAATGATGTTGGCTTCAAAGGCTTCCTTCCATATTATTAGTAGACTACCTGAAGCACCTTCTGAGTCAATAGTCATCTTCCTCATTCCTTCACTAAAGGAAATCATATTAACTTTCTCCTTCTTCATTTTAGTTTCCTCAATTATAAATAAATCTAGCCTATGTTCCCTAATAATATTCCTAAAAATTTCCTATTTGTGGATTTCATTGAGTCTACGAATGTTCTAGGAAATGATCTTCATGCTTTATTTTGGCTGAAAGATTCCTGGATGGTTCTTTGGATCCCATCCAAAATATTCCTCCTTGTTTCTTCCTTTCTAATTTCATTCTTGTTTTTCCTTCCTAGGGTACCAGATTTGCTTCTAATATCAGCTTTCACCCTACTTCTAGTGGCTACAAGCGAGACCGATGAAGGGTCCCTGCTATTTTTCTTTTTCTTATTCTTGATTGATATCCATGGAGCTTCATTGGATTCCTTATAGCTATCAAAGAGGGCCTCCAAATGGGAAAGGTGACTAGGAGTGGTGGTCGAGACCCTTTCAAGGAAATGATTGATTGTTGTAGGGGAGACCCCTTTGTTCATGCTGAAGTTGGATTCCTATGAATGTCTCACCTCCTCCTCACAAGGCCCATCCTGAGAGTCTAGAACACAAGAGGCATCAGTGGTATCCATCTCTATGGTTTCCTCAAAGAAATTCTTCCCTACACCCACTGTAATATCTTCCATATCCTTCCCTCCATTCATTTGTAAGGCAATTTTAGGACTTGGTACTATATCAATCAAGACCCTATTGGTCTTTTTTTGTGCCTCCTTCTTAGTATAATTTTTTACTTCCAGAGTGTTATGTCCCCTTGGGGAATCCACCTTGACATTTTCTCCATTAGCTTCTCCCCCCCAGGCCTTTCCTTCTATATCTTTTTCTTTCCACACCTTTTTGGGAGCATCAACTTGGTTATCGTTGTTCTTCGCTTTTTTTTTAGCTTTACGCACATTTTCCTTCTCTCTAAAAATAAGGCAAGCCTTCACTTTATGTACTACCTTTTTGCAGTGGAAACAAGCAAAAGGAACATTCTTGTAGTCAATATGGTGCACCCATCTACCCAAACGAGATTGAAACTCAATCACTTGAGGCATATCCTAGCCTTCAACCACTCTAACATAGATTCTAACATATGTGATTCTTTTCTTGGCTACAGTAACAAGATCGATAGATAACAGTTCCCCAAAAGAGTTGGCAATTCCATCAAAAAAATCTTAAGGCCAATATTCTAAGGGCAGCTCCAGTAACCTAATCTAGACTGGGGCCTGGGTTAGAAGTCGTTGTTCAGGTCAAGGTTGGAAGTCCACTTTTGGAGAATAATAGTAGATTTTCCCATCATCCATTTTCCCACATAAAGAATCCTAGAGTAATCTTCTAGGCATGAGAAGTCAAAAGACATTAAGCCTTTTGCCACAGTCATTACTTCAACCTAACCTTTCAACTCCCATTTTTTCCTAATGAAAATCCTTACCAAATCAATATTTGGTCAGGGGCCAAGAAATTTACCCACTAGTGTGGTAACCATGCTTAGAATATTGTGGTCAATAATCTCAATGGGAACTTCTAAGGTGAAGATCCCCTTTTCCTTATCAAATTTGTCTATAACTTTAGGGAAAGATGATTTACCTAATGGTTTGACTCCAAAAAGATTAGTCCATCTTCCCCAGGCCCTCAGGGCCCCTCCTCTTGATGTCTTTGTTTATAGAATAGAGATATTATTTTCTCCTTAGTGTGGCTACAAAGCATGTGGGTCCCTATCTTCAATGGCGTCCCTTTTCCCTCATCCTTGCCCTACTCAAGACCTGCAAACTGGTTGCCCTACCCCAACTTGGCAGTATTCTCTCTCAAAATCCTATTCAAAATTCCTCTACTCCACTCCGCCATTTTTTTCCCAAGATCATTTTTTGGGATAAAGGTATGTTACAAAAAAGTTGTTAAATTGATGAAATATGTTGGTCCTTGTTGCAATTACAATAATTGGATGCAGATTGTTCAATATAAAAAAAGTATGCATAGGTATGCACTATCAGCAAATTATATACAATGGAAATAAAATGATCAAAGTAAAAGATTTGCTATGTACATTGATGGGAGATAAAAAGCAATAGGTAATATTGTAGGTTTTATAAAAATTATGCGACCTTCCTCAACTAATAAACAACCCAATTGCATTTTTGAGGCGTGTGAGGGGAATCAAGTTTTTGTATGTGTGATAAAATCAATAAGTGTAGGGAAAGAACTGCTAATAGATTACCATTTAAATCACATAGATATAAACAAAGTTACTATCATGAGGGTAGTAAGTACTATATAACATTTTATTAATAAGGTTTTTTTTCTTAGATCAGTTGGCTAGAGTTTTTATATTTAATCTTTGTCACAGGATGATATGGATCAAACATGGGATAGAGGCCATGAGGATGCTCCTTCTACCCAAATTTGGCCATGGTAAACCTTATTGAAATTGTACAAATTAGATAGTTGAAGAATGTTATATTATTATCAAGGTTGCATGGGGATGGGGGTACTTTGGGTACTGGTACCAATAATGGTACGACTATTTTTCATAATAGGAGATGGGGGTACTTAGGTATCAAACTTGATTTTTAATTATACTTTAATATTCATAGAAAATCTTAAGTTATGAGTCATGAAAAAAAAATTTAAAACAAGAACACTGATAAAGTTTGCTAATGTAATGTATTGCTTTCACTTTCAAATTACTGTATGTTTGTAATAATAATATATGATAACTATTTAGATGCATAATAGAGAAGGAAAACTTTAAACATGAACAAGAAGATCATAAATCAAATGATAATGACATATTGCAAATGATAAACTTCTGACTTGAATAATGATAGAGTTTATTGTTAATTAAATTTGTATCAAAGTTTCAAACTGATTAGGTATTGAATTAAGCTTGATAAACAACAAGCTGATATGCAAAGAAAAAACCAAAAAAAAAACTTAGAAATCTTAATCAACGTCCTTAGCTATAATGCTCTCCACCGAGTACCTAGTACTTGGGTACGTAGGTATGAGTACCAGGGGTGTGGGTACAAGTACCCATGTAACCTTGATTATTATGTTATTTTATTTAGGGTTTTAGAGTTTTTATAAAAGTTATACTGATATTTCTGTCACAATTTGATGTTTAGGATCGAGGAAGAGCACCTACAAGAACAAAGGCAGCTACTACCCCTTCTGATGAAGATATCGCAGATGTCCCTAATTTAACATACAAGATGAAAAAATAGACTAAAAAATATCAATATAGAAACAATGAGCATTTTTAATGATTGCTGAAGTTTTTATATTTAATCTTTGTCACAAGAAAATATGGATCCCCCACAGGATAGAGGCCACAAGGATGCTCCAGCTACCGCCCATTCCTCAGTGATAGTAAACCTTATTGAAATTGTACAAATATAGTTGAAAAATGTTATATTATTATGTTATTTTATTTAGGGTTTTGGAGTTTTTATGAAAGTTTTATTGATATTTCTATCACAATTTGATGTTCAAGATAAGGGAAAATTGCCTGCAACAACAGAGGCAGCCACTCCTTCTGATGATGATATCACAGAAGTGCCTAATTTAACATCTATACTAAAGAAAAAATTGAAGAAAAAAAATTAATTTAGAAATTATGAGCATTTTCAAAGATCCAAATCTAATAGAGGAGGTGCTAAAGAGGCAATAGGAATTGATGGCAATAGCACGTCGTTTTGAAGTAAGTAGTAATGAATCTTTAATTATAAAAAAAGTTCAATAAAGGTTCATTTATGTTGTGAACTAAAATATGTATGCGTTCTTCTACAAGATTTTTTGCAAACTCAAGTGCCTAGTCCAGGACATCGTGGTGAGGCTGGTACTAGTGGAGCTCTAATTGCCTCAAGTAAAATAATCCTTAAGTTGACAAGTTACAAGGAATTTTTTCTTTGATCAAACATTTTAAAACTTCTTAACTCTGACTTTTATTATATCAGAATGTCTTTCCTAACAATGTATTGTTCACTAGGTCATCAAGTGTAGGAGACTCCTAGAAGCTCAATAGAGGTTCATCAAAGATTATCGACTGCAATGTTGGCAACAAGGGCCATGCAAACATCGATGCCTTCACAGTCTATGCCTCATAAATCCTTGTTTTTCTATATTTAGTTTTGTGTTAGTTATGATTTGATAATTTGTACTTTAATCATGGGTGCATCTAGTAGAAGATTCATTGCCAATGTCTACAACACAAGATATAGATCATAGTACATGTATTGGTGATAATTCAGCATCATTTCCTAGATCTGCTCGTGTTTTTAGCATGAGATCTATGCAGATGTCATTGTTGATTGAAAACAATGAATTAATGCCTTTGAAATGTCCTAAGCTTCCAGGTACTTTTAAATTCTTATTTTTTATACTATAATATGCATTTACCTATTCATAACAAGATTTGGATTGACAATCCCATGACATTTTTTGCAAGAAATAATTTCTTTTATAAGACACTTTATGACCATGCACTGAATATATTCAAGCTCACCATGTGTGTAAGGTACACAACATTTCTTTTAGTATATTAAAGGTACACAACTTTAGTTAATTTTTCTATCTAACAATATTGTGTTTTTTCTTAAAAGGTGGAACTTGCAAGAAAAAAAAATTAAAAGTTTAGTTCATTAAAGATTTAGAGCATGAGTTTGGTAATATTTTTAAGGAGAAGAAAATTTTGGAAAAAGTTGCAAAACATATGAACACTCTGAGGGAAATCCAAA
Source organism: Cupressus sempervirens (assembly GCA_028749045.1). NCBI lineage: Eukaryota > Viridiplantae > Streptophyta > Pinopsida > Cupressales > Cupressaceae > Cupressus > Cupressus sempervirens. Next base: position 147,618,983 of record CM053788.1, read on the forward strand.
GTATGACCATCCTCCCTTTATTACAGTGAGGGATTGGAATGACTTCATTTTGGATGTAAAGGAAAAAATGGATGTTAAAAGAGGAGTCACACCTACAAATGAGAGAAGAAGGTATGCAATAGTATTAACTACTAGTAGAATGTAATAATGCACTGAATAGGCATCTTTATATTTATATCATCTAACATATTTCAAATTTTTCATAGGTTGCAGGATATGTCAAAGGCAAAAAATGTCAGGATGCAAAAGATTGGGCAACACAAACTTGGCTCTGGTGGATATTCAAAAATTAAAGCACGAATTATAAGTAGGAGTAAATAAATTCCTGAAAAAAATTATTTATAAAATGGAAATAATTTTGTTTCATCAAAAAATGTAGGGCTCTAAATTTAATTTAGAGGCCACGAGAGAACACCAAAAAATTGCCTTCAAGGAAGGCTATCAAGTTGTGGTTGAACACCTATGCCAAGCTTCCACTGGCCCAACCCAAGAGCCCCTTGCATCATGTGAACAAGTAAATATGAAAAAAAAATATAAATTGAATACTTGAGCAACAACCTATTTGATAATAATGTGTGCATGACATTGCAATGCAGCCTCCTAATTGTAACACAAATCCTACACTGCATGATGAAGCCCCTAATGTGCATCGTAGTTTCGATGGAGGTGTTCATTTTCTTTTTTAAAATAATTATGTAATTATTAATATAATTTAACATCTTAAATTTAACTTGGTGTAACCCTTTTTGTGTATATTTTAGAGGATACAGAATGTCATGTTGAACGAGAGCCAGAGGATATTCAAACTAATCACCATGTAGATCATGTAGCACATTCAAGTAAAGAGAATATATGTTTTTTTTCATTTCAATAATTTTTTTGATTTATATTTCTTTTACTTAATTAAATACATGTAATTCACTAATATAAATGGTTTGAATTTAACTCATGATGCAGTTGTTTTTGTAGCAGACTCCCCTTTAGCGCAACGGCCACCTATTCTTAAACAGATGAGGAGGAGACATCTGTTGGCATTAGAATCAATAGAGGGGAATGACGAGGACATTGATATTCCTCTTACAAGATTCTTTAAAAAAAGAACATTAAGAAACCCAAAAGGAAATGATGTTAATGAATTTTATGTGTTAATGAATTATTCATGAATGTTGTGTGTTCATGAATTTTATGTGTTAATGAATTATTCATGAATTTTTTGTGTTAACAAATTATTCATGAATGTTGTATGTTAATGAATTTTATGTGTTAATGAATGTTATCATGTGATTATAATGATTGAATGTTATATTTCAAAAATGGTTGAATGAATGAATGTTATTAGATGTTAATGGGGAATTTAGAGTGATGTTATGGGGGGAGGGGCCAAATGAGCTTCCACCTTCACGTGGTTTGCCTTGTTAAGTAGAGAATATTAAACTATTCTCGAAACCAAGTGAAGCTCAAACTAAACTAAATAGAAATCAAATTTCTAAGGCCAGCTATGTTGATTTATGATTGAAAAGATCATTTTAGTTAGAAAATTATTGTAAGAAGTGTTTTCAATCATTGTTTTCTCATTGATGTCAAACCTACTATATGTTGATAAGATAATTGCTTATATGTTTCAAGCATTATTACTTAGTTGATTGATGAGGAGGATTTGATCAACAAGATGTAACAAAAGTTCCTAGAGGAAAGGTTGAGTTATGATTATGTATTGAAGTGCAAGAATCAGTTAAGACAGTGATAACATAATGTATTGATTATCTACTTGGGGTTACAAAATGTTTGGCTACACTTAGAAAGTTCAGATGAAAAATTTTGAACGAAGTTCATTTGCTGAGCTTGACCAAGTTGATAGAAAGTGTCGAGTAAAGTTAATGCGAGCCAAGCAAAAAGTCAATTGGAGCCAAGTGAAAGCATTTTCTAGTGGATGTTAAGCAAACTAATAGGTGTCGAGAAAGTTAGTAGATGTCGAGTGATTTTCAGTATGCGTTGAGCACCAGTAAAATCCAGTTGATGCCGAGTGATTTTACAATAGATGCCAAGTAACACAGTATGTGTCAAGCATCAGTTAATTGATAATTTTGAGCTCTTGATTTATGAAAAAGATTGAAGAATCACCAAATAAAAGTTGACAAGTTTGTTTTCTTGGAACTTGTGAATTAGGAGGAAGATAAGATTGATGAGCTGGAGACATAGAATCTTATGTAAACCATTTTTGAGGCAAATTCAAATGGATTCTAGGAGAAGTTTCTAGAGAAGACAAGATATGGGATAAATACATTATATCCTACCTAATCCATTAAAAACCCTAATTTTTGAGATGGATAATGAGCAGGAAAAGAAGTTCTAGTTCCCTATATCTAGGGATTTCTAGTCATGAAGAAAAGTTTAGAGGAGGTCGGAGATTTTTTGGATGCAAAAATCTAACAAAGTGAAGGAAGAAGGGTTTTCTTCATCAAGTGACCTAAGAGGAGAAGTCTACAATGGCGAGCTAAGCAAGAAGACTTAATAAAGATGAATGATTGAAGGGTGAACAAGCTATCAAAACTACAAAGATTGGAAGCCAAGAAATGATGAGGACTGAATAGTGATCTATAATTTGCAAATAAGGTTGTAAGTTGTATTAGATCAAACTCTACTATTACTCTCTAACAATTGTATCAGATTAGGGTAAATCCTTTGGAGAAAGGTTGACCTAACAGTCATTGGAAAATCCTTTAATAGGGTGGACTTCCAAATGAATGGCCTAAAGTCCTCTAACAAGGCTCACTTTTAATAGGGTGATTGAAATCCCTTAATTAGGTCACATTTAATAGTGGGTGTTGTAACCTTTTACAAGGTTGGCCTTTAACAGGGCATCACTTCAAAAGAGTGAGAAAGGACTAGCATGTTACTGGTGGTTCTTCCAAAATTGGGTTTCCACATTAAATCATTGTGTCATGTGTATTGATGGATGTGTTATGTTTTATGCTTTGCATTTCTACATGTTAATGTTTTAGTAACATATCAATTTTGGTTGACACATAATGAATGCATGCACAGTTAAGAAAGTTTTATGGGTTCATTAAATTGTAAAAGTTTTATTTGTAGATCTAGAGCTTGAACAACTAATGCATCCCCCACCCTTTAGTTATTCTAAAGAATTCCAACAAGCTTTCCATGGAAAATGTCTAGCACCAAAATCTATAACATGTGAGAAATGGCTTATTTTTCCAAAATGGGCTAGGTGCATATAGTTACTCTAGCAAAAAGAATAGTTGGTCACAACATTGTTTAGAATATGGTTGGTGTCTAGTCTGGGATATCTCAAGATTTGCTTTGTCCTCTGCCAAGTGTTGAATGTAGTGTTATAATAATTGAAGGCCATGAGTTTGAAGAATATTCCATTGATGACATTGAGGACCCATTTCCATCTACTATCATATTGGTCATTGGAGGTCTAGCCATTTCCTTCTATGCCAATTGAAAAGTCATAACATTTTCCAAGGACTAGAATATCTATCTCTCCCCTAGCTAGTTTTTAGTAGGTTAGGGATGAGGAATATGGAACGTGTTGTAGTTACTTTTAGTTTTACTATTCTAATTTTTTTAGACATCCTTTATATCAGGCTATCAGCCATGAGGATTCAACATGGTGATGAGGTTTTGTACTCATTTGCATTCAAATCAATAAAACATAGTACAAAATGAAAACACTTGTGTAAAAATTTAAGGATTTTTTGGATACTTCTTATCATCAAATTTTGTAGAGAAAAAAAGGCGTTTGTAAAGACATTCAAGCAATTTTTTAAGTTACCCAATTATTTTCCAAGTCAATTTTTTCAGGTCTATTAAGGTTTTGTCAAGATTGAGTTTCCCAACTATGATTGGAAGATAAGTGTCATACATGAAGACCAATTGGTAAACCATCTAAAACAACCTCCATTGTCATGATCAGGTAGACTTTAAATGCACATTTGTAACATAATAGATATAGAGATTTAGCATGAGAGCATGATTATGAGAGAATGCCCTATATGAAACATACAGATTAGTTAAAATGGTTCCAGTCTTGGTATTCTTCTTTGTCTAACACTTAATATCCATATTGTTTTTGCATTCTTACAGCACATCTTCTATCTTGGCCTTGGTTACTTCTGTTGTCTATTGGACTATCTAGGATCCATGTCACCTATCATCTATGCCTGTGTCCAAAGAATCTAGGACTCTATTCTTTTACAATTGGGAATCATCTTCTTTTCAATGTTGCATGGTACTCATTTCCATACCCCTACAATGTGCACTTGGATACATAATGGGTACTCAATAGAGAGCATCATAGCTAAGGACCTTGATTAAGATTTCTTATTTTTTTGCATATCAGCTTGCTATTTATCAAGCTTAATTCAATATATAATAAGTTTAAAATTTTGATATAGTATTGATTAACAATATAATTTATCATTGTTTGAGTTAGAATTTTATCAGTAGCAATATGTCACTATTATATGATTTATGATCTTCTTTTTCATGTTTAATTTTTAAATTTTTTCTTCTTTGTTATGTATCTAAACATTTGACATATATTATTAGTACAAACATATTGCAAATCTCAATCTGAAAATAGAACATTACATCTGCAAATGTTATCATTATTCTTGTTTTGAAAATTCATTTTCACAACACATTCTCAAATTTTCTATAAAATATTAAGTTATATAACCCCTATCCCCTATAGTGAAAATAGCCTTAGGTGTACACGTACTCGAAGTACCCAAGTACTTTCTTCCCTGTGGAAACTTCCTCTTTTTACTTTCTTGCCATGTAGCAATGTCCTTATATGATAGAACAAAGGGTTCATGCACATAATTTGGTTTTCCTTGTTGAATTCAGTTGGATCCATGTTTTTGTTGTTCCCTAAATAATTAGATGCAAACTTTCTTTGAGACTAGTTATGCTGAAAATGTATGCCAACTCACCCATTATAAGAACAAATCATTTAATAATTGACCAATTACTAGATTTATTTTGAATCTAGATGGATTTTAAATATGTTCTAAAGGTCAACCAAACAAGTTGGAGCAAATTTGGATTTCACAGGTGTAATAAGCTATGGCATTGACACAGCCTACCATAGGAATCAACAAGTGGATGTGGTCACACCATTTATAATGAAGATGTTGGGAAGAAAGAGATGTCATAAATACCTTGTCTTTGGGCATATTTATTTTAGTTTGTACTGTTTAATTCCTTTTTGAGGTTTTCCAATACAATTGGACACAATCCTTCATAGGCAAAACTAGTTTAAGACAATAATTGGCTTTTTTGTTTATTTTTATTAATTGATGTGAATTAAATATTGTATCACATTTTGTTGTTTTCTCAAGTTTTTTCTATGTCATCTTCTATGCAGTTTCTTTAATATGTGAGAATTTTGCCTACACACATCCCTGTCGTTTATCATTTTTTTATTATACCTTACGTATGCCTTAATTACATGAGTTGTTGTACTTGACATGAAGAAGCTATCTTGAACTTTTATTTGAAATGAACAAGTATTGCAATCATGTTGTCTTTGCATGTAGCATATGAAGATCCTTAGTGTGCACCTGAAGATCCTTTTATCTTGTAAATGTCTAAAAGGTACTTGTTTGTAATCCATGGTCAAATTTTGTGGTACTAAAAGAATTTTTTAGTTCAATATTAACTAGCTTTTTTTTTACCTCAAAAACAAAGATTTCCAGTTCAATTATTTGCATTCATGATAGTTTTCATACCTTCAATTTTTGTTGAGGAAGCTTTGAGATCATATGATCCTATTTTTGCTCCACTTAAATGAGAGGTTTGATTTAGTAGGTTTTCTTTAGGAAGCTTTGAAGTCATATGATCTTATTTTTTTATGTTGTTTATACACCAAAAGTTACATGACTTCTGTGAGAAGTAGAGGAGAGAGGGGTCACTATTGTAAGTGGATTGGAAATGTTCATAAGGTAGGACATGGGACAATTTGAACCTTTACTAGCTATCTAAATAAGGTTTCTCAATTTCACAACACAAGAAATTGTATGGGGTACATTTGCTACTAAATTTGTTTCTCTATTGGTTTTACTAAGGTGTTTAAGCTAATTGCAACACCTGAGAAAGTAATGAGCGAAATAGTTGTTAGAAATACTTGATCACATAATGGAGATTGTGAGCTGCTATTATATTCAGCTCGTCTGTCATGTTGTGCCATTTGGATAAGTTATATTAAACAATCTTTGTTGAGTTTTCCACATTAATATTAACATATCATATTATAAGAGAATGTTAATGTTATCAATTATTTCATTAAGAATGTTATGAGTATAAAAGGAGCACTAGATCAAGATTGGATCTTATGTGTAACATGTTGAAATGGGGAGGATATCGCAATAGGCTATTAAAATGGCAGTTATATTTGAAAGTATTCAAGCTTAGAGTGTCTATTGCTTTATAAAAATCAACAAATATTTCTAATTAAATAAATATTTTTTCAACTAAGTTTATTCTTAGCATATTTGAGTGTTATAACTCATTTAATTGACTTTTTTATAATGGTTATAATTATATCATGTAGGGAGTTTCCAATATGAAGCTTATCTTGAGACTGAAATAGCTAGTGTCTCAGAACAATATTGTTATCCATGAGGGGAATTAGAAAGCTTCTACTCATTCTCTTTGATGATGTGGTAGTATGGCATTAACTATTACACATAAATGTAATAGATTACAAGGAAAATGTAGACTCTATAAAGAGAAATAATTTACAAATATTTTCTTATATATTATTTTACAGCACTAGAAGAGTTGTGTAAACAAACAAGATGAAGATACCTTTATCAATTTCTTGCTCTTGTTTGAATGGCAAATAGAACTTCCAAATCTTGAATGAAACACAACATTCATACCAAAAAGGAAAGCATAAAATCAATCTAGTCAATGTTAAGGTGATCATTCTATGGGAACAAATTTAGTGTTCAGATGAAATTTTTTATAATTTGAATCTTATTAATCCTTTTTTGTAATACCGGGCTAAACTTAAATTGGGATTCTGACAAAAATATGGCAAGCTAGTAGATTTAGAATATTGATATTTTGTTGATTTACTTGAATTTTGAAAATCTTCTTTGGGTCTCATGATTCTATCACTTCATTGTCACAAACATATGTAGTAGTTTTTGGACCACAGAGATACTATGAGAACCAAATTTAGAGTTGACATTACAATTTAACAGTTTTTCTTGCAAGATAATTAAATGCAATGAATGGATACATGATTTGAAGACACCAAAATTGATGCCATTATCAAGGTAAAAATATGTCTATGTATTTCACATTATGCAATCGTGTAGCACTGACATTATTGTTCAGTGAATTGTATCGCAGAATGAATATGTACATGGTCACAAAGCCAAGTTGAGCAAAGCACAAGGGTTGGATGAGATTGATGTTTATAGGATAATATGTATTAATATTACTATCCACATAAGGAAAACCATGATAATGTAAGAGCTATCAATGGAGCATTTCTCAAATTTTCAACAATACTGTATGTATAGTATACATTTTCTTTACAAGCTTTTTATCAATTCATGTTTGAATTTTTTGTTATTGATTGTAGCAACATAGATATTAAGAGGAGAAATAGTTGCTAGATATATTCAAGCATGTAATATATATTTTTGTGTTGTTATCATGTTCAACCTCAGTGTCATGTTGTATTCAAGGAAGTTCTTTGGAATTTATCTTTTGAAAATTCCTCAAATCAATAACTTTATGTGCTACAAGGGGGCATACCACTTTGAACTCTTTGTCCTTGCCTAGCAGCATTCTTGTTATGCCAAAATAGAAGATGTCCCCTCGCTAAAGAAAATTTGTTAAATACACATGGGATACCATTCAAAAATGGTAAATGCTATTGGGGGAAAGCGGTGTCATCAATGAGCTCTAAGCAGGCCAATATTGTTCATCAAGCTTCTCTAGACTCATATAATACCTTGCTTGATAGAATTATTCAACGCAACAATCAATGAATGGAAACACTCAAGAAATATACATGATAGAGAGTCTATGGGTAATATCATTAAGAAATTAACTTGCAATCACGCATGCAAGTCTAAATTCTAGACTCAATGTATCTAAGCTAAGAACTCATGAGCACAATTACACATATTTTAATCGATAATATTTTTATTTTTTTAAATAGAACCAAAGGTCGTAATTTCCATGCAAAGGAGCATTGAATTTTGACAAGGATGCTATACATGTGACATGAGTTTTGACCAATATTTGTCATAATTTTGATGCAAAGGAGCATAGCATTTCAACAAGGATGTTATATGTGTGACGTGAGGTTCGACTAGTATTCGTAACAATTTTGATGCACATTTCAATGGGGATTTTGTCTCAATTTTGACAACCATTGGTTACATAGGCGGAAAGTGTAGTACACAATGCTTGCAGGTTGAGGTAGATATCCTAAAAATAGTTTTGTCAATATATCTACCATAGTAACATCACAATTTCGACAAACTTTTATGGTGTCATAAAATTGACAAAGAAAAAGATCGACAACAATGTTTATCATTTTGTCGACATAGTGGTGTCGAAATTGTGAAAAATCCTTTTCAAAAATTAGGCTTAAATTTACTAGTGGGATCTTGGAATCATTCAAGTTTTAGTTCATCCAAATGGTGACCCTTACAAGGTGGACCTAATTGCAATCTAATAATACAATGTAAGGTCAAGATATAGGAGAGAGATTCATATGGTTGAACCATAAGATAAATCATCTTCTAAAGAAATGACAGAGACTTCCTATAAAGACTCTAAGGTATGTCAATTCATTTTAGTCAACTTTCTCTTTGATTTTTATCATGTAGGAAAATTTAGTGATGGGTTTTTGTGTGTATGTCAAGAATAGGAGGAAGAAGGGTCTAAAATTAAGACAAGGGTCCATTACCATGACAAAAAAGGAAACATAAAACAATATTCTTCTTGAATGGCCAGACACATTATTGGAGCTCTTCTCAAGATGAAATAAAAATTGATGCTTGACATTGATAGCCAATTTAGTGTAGATCTTGAAACAATGAAAGATGTTGATAAGTACTCTAGAAAATGTATGAATATAATTCTAGAGATGTCCCAACCTCTCTCTCTCTTTCTCAATATGAAACAAGAGACATAAAAATTTCCATGAAATTCTAGTATTTGGGAGTGTCATCTTCATCACAAGTTTTCCATGACAGTCCAGTAGTTGGAGGTGTTATCTTCATCACAAGTTTTCCATGATAGTCTAGTAGTTAGGTATCATCTTCATCACAAGTTTTCCACGATAGTCTAGTAGTTGTAGTTGTCATCTTTGTCACACAATTTCCATGATAGTCTAGTAGTTCAAGGTGCCATCTTCATCATAAGTTTTCCATGATAGTCCAATAGTTGCAAGTGTCATCTTCATCACAAGTTTTCCATGAATACTAGCAATTGGAAGTGACATCATCATCAAAAGTTTTCCATCATAGTTTGTTAATTGGAGGTGTCATCTTCATCACAATTTTTCCATGATAATCCAAGAGTTCTAGGTTTCATCTTCATCACAAGTTTTCCATGATAATCTATTAGTTGGAGGTGTTATCTTCATCACAAATTTCCCATGGAAGTCTAGTAGTTGGAGATGCATTGTAGACTTTCTGTCACTACTTGAGATAATAGTAGATGATGAGTATTCATCATCATTATCTAACATAGGCTCACATGCATAGCATGTGTTAAGTACAACCAAGGTGGATGTTAACTAGGTCTTCCCAATCTCAATAATCTTAGGAATCATTAGAACCTGTCAATATGCCACAACCACCAAATTTGGAGGGCATGGAAATGCATCCATAATTATCCTATGTGGTACACTTAATTTTATATGTTGAAATTGTTTTGTCACTTGTATACATGAGTATGTAGTTATGACTCTACATATTAATGGGGTATGTGGTTTTTTCATTAGTGTCAATATGTTGTAAATATTGTTGTTTCTATGGAATAAATATTTCTTTTGGATTTCTCATGAAGATTTTGTACAACCATTGAATCCTAATTCACAAAGTTCTTCAAAATGGCAAGAGAAAGAACAAGAACATGTTGACCTAGAGATGAATAAATGTATTAATTCAAGATACAAATAACATTTTTTAATCAAGTTGGGTTTGATATAGTTTTTGATAACTAGAATGCTTTATATGTTGTCGTCCCTCCTATATATTTTTTTATAAAATCATGTTAAGGTGTGTTTTAGTGAACCTATTTTTTAAAGTTATCTATGGACCTTATCCTTGAAGTTTAGATTTATGTTTTCATGTAGGTACTATAAAAGGACAAGGAGGTCTAGTTGGGAAAATGCTTCAAAACTAGTGACATCAATTGAGGTGAGATATCTAAGATTATTGCAGATTCAGTGGGTGTATCTCTTCTATTGACAAATATAAGTGCTTTTAGAGACTTGTTGGCTCTAATGTATCAAAATGGGTCACGAGGGGTCCTAGTGTGTCCAAAAGGACATTAGGACCCTTTAAGAACCCTTAATATCCCATAAGATTCCTTAAAATTTTGTTTCTAAGTAAATGTGCACTAAAGACCTTATGTCACTACTTTAGCTACTAGTAGATGGTGAGTATCCATCGTCGTCGTCATCTAACATAGGCTCACATGCATTTTGTATGGTATTCAATGGGTACTTGAATGAGTTGGACAATGATTATGTAATATTATTTTAATTTATTTACAATCATGTATTATTGCAATGCATTGAAGACCACGAGATTCATGGAGTCACAAGGTTAATGAAGGGAAACTGTATTCATTGATTGACTATAGTATTGCCCAAGTGATTGCAAAGAGGAATGAAGAACATAGTGTTTCCCGAATGAGTTAATATTAACAAGCTATATATTGTTCAAGTGAATGTAATGTTTATTGAGTGACAACTCGAAGAACAAGATTAAGAAATTAGAATCTGAGGCCAACTTTTGATGGAAAATTGGAAAGTTTGAGAAGGTCTATTGTGCAAGTCAATGTTTGTTGCAAGATCAATGATGGAGAAAAATCAAGAAGGATTCAATGAAGGAAATTGAAAAAGGATAAGGATGGACACTAAGCTCTATGTAAAGTTATATTTTCTATGTGTCTAAATTCATTGTATGAAGGAATTATGTTGTAAATCTAAGATCGACAATTCTAATTAAGCAAAAAAAGATGGAAGGATCTAGAAGCATTAAGAAAACTATTTAAGGAGGAGAAAATTATAGTTTTACGCTACTAGTTAGAAGTAGGTTATGATTTCATTGTGATGTTCAAGAATTGATGAAGCTAAAAGATATACGATTGAAGAATGATGTGAAGAGAAAAGTTATTGAAGGAGAAGAAAGAAGTGTTAACCCAAGTGAACCATGTAGAGTAGAGAGAAGACAAGAAAAGAAGAAGAGTTTTTGGAAGACAAAATCACTTGAGTGAGTAAAAGATAGAGAAAGAGCAAGAACTAAGTTCTGATTGAGAAAAGGTAGTTTCTATTTGTACATATCACTTTATAAAGTTATTGTTTAACCATTATAGCAAAAAATCTTGAAAGCACTTAGTGGACCTAAAAAGCTATGAAATTCTATATGGTAACATCAATTAGTGGTTTTTATAAATCCTTTAAATCAGGCCACTCTTTTTAGTCCTAGACAAGGAGTGATAAGGTCTAGATGATCTTTTCTTGAAATCCTCTAACAAGGTCATTTTTAAAAAGTGTATGCAACCTTTAACAAGGTAGTCTCCTAACAAAGATCACTTCAGAAGAGTGAAATTTTTGGGTTGTTGGTCCTAGATGATTTTTCCCTTAACAGGGTTTCCACTTTAAATATTAGTGTCAAAATTGTGTGAATATTATTTATGTTACAATTTGATTTACATGTTATATAGTTTACAGTAACTCGATAATAACTAAATTATGACTAGGTAATAACTGGAAATTTATTGGCAAGTCGGTAATGTAAGGAACAATTTGAAAATTTGTTGATATGAGTTAAGTTTTATGGTGGATATGTCTACTAAGTGATTAGATGTATTGAAGTTATTGTTGTTGATGTTTGTGTTGCTTTGATAGTAATGAAATGTTTGAAGGGATTGTCAGATAAATGGACATGAAATTTTTGAAATGTTAAGCATAACATGATCCCGTTATTTCCAAGTTCAAAGTTTTTAATTTTTTTTCTTGGATCATTAACGAGACAAGGCCCATTTTGAAATTTGATCAAAAGTATACATAACATAATCATGTTGTGTACTTTTGATTTCTTTATCAAGGTGCCCATTATTTTGCACACCATCTTGGAGAATACGCATGTGTGTGTGTGTGCACGCATATATGTATGTGTGTGTGTGTGTGTCTATGTATATGTATATAATTATAGTTATATATGTATGTATTTGTGTGTATATGTATGTATATATTTATATTTGTATGTCTATGTCTATGTCTATGTCTATGTTGGAATTAAAGGTAGAGTAACTAAGAGGGGGGGTGAATTAGTTACAAAAATTAATCCACAGATCCCTTAGATGTCTTAAAGATCCAATTACTTCTAATACTCGGTAAACATAACAAAAATGTTGTAACTCGGTAAATTAAACTGTTACTTATCTTCAAGAAAACATGCATGCAATTGAAAACAAAATGAACACAAGAGACACCAGATTTAACTTCGAAACCCAATATGGGAAAAACCACCAAGTAACTAGTCACCAATTTTTCACCCTTCTGAAGTGAGCCCTATTAGGAGCCAACCCTATTAAAGGTTACAATGCACACTATTAGGTGTGACCCTGTTAGAGGATTTAATCACCCTATTAGGAGTGGCCTTGCTAGAGGTCTTTAGAACAATTCAACTAAACTGTCACCTTATTAGAGGATTTACAAAATGGTTGTTAAACCAACTCTATTAAGAGATTTGAAATCATTGCTACAATGGTTAGAAAGCAACAATGAATTGACCTAGACAAGATGCAACTGAATTTGCTGGCTATAGGTCTCTGTTTAGCATCATTAGATCCTCCTTGATCAAGTATAGCTTTGTTTCTCCTCAATGATGTCTGATCATCCTTCAAATTTGCTTCCACAATAATCAGTCTTCATATTACATTTAATTCCACACACACTTCCACTTCACACTTAGAATTTGCAACTTGACCTCTTAATTATACCATTCAGATTGTCAAGTCGGCCCATTTACATGTTATATTTACCAATAAACCATACATCAGTCGGCTACAAATATTACTATAAAAAAATAAATGTTATCTCATAAAACAATGAAATCCTTTACTGGCCGACCCTGCTCGGTAAATACTACTTTCAAAAATTTCTTAAGTTAACCTTCTTGACTCCGTTAACATTGCAATATCTGTAAAATCCTTTGGCTATCGAGTTTACTCAGTAAGAACTGAATTCCTTCATGAGAGCTTGGTAAGAACTGCTTCTGCCACATTTCCTTTGATGATCGAGTGAGCTCAATAAGAACTGTTTCTGCCACATTTCTTTTGATGACCGAGTTAGCTTGGTAAGAACTATTTACTTGGTAGATACTGCAAGTTTTCTTTACTAACGTCCTGGGCTCAATAGATTTTGTCCTTTTGCCTTGCTGACCATCTAAGCTCAGTAGACTCAATCCTTTGCCTTGCTAACCTTCTGAGCTCGGTAGACTCTATCCTTTGCCTTACTGACCTTCTGAGCTTGGTAGACACTGTCTTTTGCCTTACTGACTTTCTGAGCTCGGTAGACTCTATCTGATGACTGATATGATATTTGTGTGACATCAAAGACAACACACAATTGAACAATTCTATCCAACAATCTCTCTCTTTGGCATTGATGGCAACACAACATGTCATAGCAGAATGAAATTTGAAAACAAGTCTTGACTGACAGAATACTTCACTTTCTTCTTCAAATACAGCAAACTCCCTCTTTCATAATAATCTCTCCCTCTTGCACAAACTCTTATTAATTTAAAAATTTAAGAAAGATATGACAGTATATTCTCCCTCTTTGACAACACATGCCAAAGGCATATTGCTTTGCTACATCAACTAATAGATCTTCAATTCTATTTCTGTTGATGCATAACTAGAACTGTATTTTAGTGAGCTTCAGATAGGGGAATGACTCCTAACTTACCTCTTAGATACAATAATGCATCCTTAGGTAAAGGATTTGTGAATATGTCAGGAATTTGTTCCTTTGTATGGACATATTCCAATCTTATTTCCTTTTCTTGCACCAATTCTCTAACAAAGTGATACTTTATGGCAATATGCTTGGTTTTTGAATGCATCACTGGATTCTTGGAGATGCTAATTGCACTTGTGTTATCACAAAACATAACAATAGGATCTTTGATTTCTTGCTTCATACCTTCCAATAATTGTTTAAACCACACAATGTTTGAGCAATTTACTGCTGCTGCAACATATTCAGCCTCTGTTGTGGATTGAGATGTACAATTCTGCTTTTTGCTTATCCAAGAAACCAACCTTTTTCCAAGAAAGAAAGCTCCTCCACTTGTGCTCTTTCTGTCATCAATATTTCCTACCCAATCTACATCAGTAAACAGCTTTAAATCCATATTTCCTCCAAGTTTATACCATAATCCATATTCTTTAGTTCCTTTTAAGTATCTAATGATCCTTTTGATTGCCATCATCTGATTTTCTTTTGGTTTTGTTGAGAATCTTGCTACAATTCCTACTGCAAGGGCAATGTTTGGTCTTGTGTGCACTACATATTGCAACTTTCCAATCATAGATCTATACAATGTCTGATCTACTTCCTTTGATTCATCATCCTTGGTAAGTTTTAATCTAGTACACATAGAAGTCTCAACTAGTTTGCAGTCTTCCATACCAAAAAATTTCAGTATCTCCTTGATGTATTTAGATTAAGTGATGTAGATGTCATTCTTATTATGTTGAATTTGAAGACCAACAAAGAAATTGATTTCACCAAACATTGACATTTCAAATTCCTTGTTCATTTGTTCTAAAAATTCTTTGCAAAGATCATCATTTCCTATGAACAAAGTATCATCTACAAATATTTCTGCCAAAATAATCTTATTATCTAGTCCTTCCTTTATGTACAAACTACTATTGTCATTAATTCTTTGAAAACCAATCTGAACAAGATAGTTATGCAATCTTTCATACCATGCTCTAGGGGCTTGTTTCAAACCATATAATGCTTTATGCAATTTGCAGACCATGTCCTTCTTGTCTAGATCAACAAAATTTTCAAGTTGTTTAATGTAAACCTCTTCATCCAATATGCCATTGAGAAATTTCAACTTGACATCCATCTAATAAAATTTGAATCCTTTGAATGTAGCATATGCAAGTAAGGTTTTGACACCTTCCAATCTTGTAATAGGAGCAAAAGTTTCTCCATAGTCTACACCTTCTTCTTGAGAGTATCCTTTGAATACCAGTCTAGCTTTGTTCTTTGATACCTTACCATCTTCATTTAGTTTGTTTCTGAATACCAACTTTGTTCCAATCACATTTTTGTCTTTGGTTCTAGGTACATGAGTCCATGTTTTGTTTTTCTCTATATGTTCTATCTCTTCATTCATAGCTTCAATCCAACTTTCATTTTCTAGTGCATCTTTGACATTTCTAGGTTCAAAATCAGCAAGTAAACAAGTTCCTTTCAACTTACTTCTTGTCATTGTTCCTTTTGATTTATCTCCAATGATCTGATCTGGTGCATGATATTTTCTGACATATTTGGCTAACACGGGCTCCTTGCCTTTTGAATGACTTGCATTGTTATCCTTTTGTGTCTCAACTTCTGGTTCTGATTTTGGTTGCCTAGGCTCGGTAGGTGCTAACTCAATAGCTTCTATTTGCAACTTGGATTCTTGCAACTCGGTAGGTACTGACTCAGTCTAAACTTCTTGTGACTCGGTTAATGAAGACTCTGGAGTTGAGGATTCCTAATTAATAGGTATACCTGGCATTGTATCCGGTTCCATGTAAACAAATCTTATGTAGTCTTCAGGTTCCTTTTTGCTTTCTTCTTCTGTTCTTTTTGCAAACTCATCAACTTTCACATGTGCACTTTCTATGACTTTGTGAGTAGATAAGTTCAAACATCTATATGCTTTTCTTTTGCAAGAGTATCCCAAAAATATTCCTTCATCACTTTTTACATCAAATTTACCTTTTCTAGATTCTTACAAAATGTAACATTTGCTTCCAAATACTTTTAGATAACTTACATTGGGTTTGTAGCCATACCACAACTCATAGGGTGTTTTGAATGAGTCATTTTTCAGCTGTACTCAGTTCAAAGTATGAACTACAGTGTTGATAGCTTCCTTCCAGCATTTGATAGCAATGCCTTTCTCAATCATTAAGGTTCTTGCACAATCCATGATAGATCTATTCCTTCTTTCTGCTATTCCATTTTGTTCAAGAGTTCCAGGTGCTAAAACCTATCTTTTGATTCCCCTTTCAATGCAAAAGTTGTTGAACTCATGTAAAATGAATTCACCACCTCTGTCAGACCTTAAGCATTTCAGTCTTTCGCTTGTTTCATTTTCTACTCTGGCCAAATACCATTTGAACTTTTCAAATGCTTTTGATTTCTCTCTTAGGTACATGACAGTCATCATTCTTGAATAATCATCAACAAATAGAATGACGAATTTTTCACCAGTATAATTTTCAATGCGAATAGGTCCACACAAATCAATATGCACAATTTCTAGAACTTCTTCAATCTGATAGTTCTTTCTTTTAAAACTAGTCTTTCCCATTTTACCAATTTGACAATTCTTGCATAGACCAACCTCAAGTTTCTTTATGTTAGGAATACCTCTTACTTTCTTGAATTTACTGATCTTTATCAAGTTGTCAAGGTTTACATGACATAACCTTTTATGCCATAACCAACTTTTTTCAATTTGAGCAATAAAACATGAACATTCACCAAGTTCAAGATAAAATAAGTTACCTTTTGTTTGAGTGTCTGATCCAATCAGCTTTCCTTTGCCATCCAACAATATTGCTTTTCCATGCATAAATTATACTTTGAATCCATTATTGATTAGCTGTGCCACACTCAAAAAATTATGCTTTAGTCCTTCTACCCAATATGCATTATCACATACAAGTTTCTTGGTTAGTAAGATTCTTCCTTTTCCTCTTATACAACAAGGTTCATTGTTACCAAAACTTACACTGCCACCATCATAGTCTTCAAAGTATTCAAACTTAGTTTTATCGCCAGTCATGTGATGAGAACAACCACTATCTATGATCCATGTATCATTTCTGCTCATATGAAAAATGAGTGTCATTTCTTCATCATTATCAGATTCATCTTTTACAGCAATGTAGACAATTTCATCTTCTTCTTCATCATCAAAATCATTAGAATCTTTAGCCATGAAACATGTTTTCTTACCTTTATCCTTGAATGATTTGAAGTCTTTCTTATCATTGTACTTGTGACCTTTCTTTTCATCTTTGTTATGCTTATTTGAGCACCTAGCTACAATATGTCTAATTTCTTCACAAGAAAAGCATATTAGAGGAACCTTACCTTTTTATTTCCCTTTGCCTCTTGAATATTTTCTTGCTAGTAGAGGTTCAACCACCTCAATATCACTATCTGAACTTTGTTTTGATTCTTCATCACTATCTAATTGTGGATCCTTCATCTTTTTCCCTTTTTCTTTGAGTGAAAGTTTGGCTTCAAATGTTGATTCAATGTTCTTGACAACTCCAACATAATTGTCATAGTTGTCTAGTCAAATGTAGTCAATCTTCCAACTATGGCCTCTAAATTTATTTTATGATTTGCCTCACATCTTCTTTCTTGAATTTCAGAGACTCTGATTGTATAAATGGGAAGTAGAGTTCTAAAAACTTTACTTATAATTGTCTCATCATTAATATATCCTCTAGATGCCTTGATTGCACTAACACATGCTTTAACTGTCACCTTGTTAGAGGATTTACAAAATGGCTATTAAACCAACTTTGTTAAGAGATTTGAAATCACTGCTACAATGGTTAGAAAGCAACAATGAATTGACCTGGACAAGATGCAACTGAATTTGCTGACTACATGTCTCTATTCAACATCATTAGATCCTCCTTGATCAAGTATAGCTTTGTTGCTCCTCATCGATCTTTGATCATCCTTCAAATTTGCTTCCACAATAATCAGTCTTCATATTACATTTAATTCCACACACACTTCCACTTCACACTTAGAATTTGCAACTTGACCTCTTAATTATACCATTCAGATTGTTAAGTTGGCCTATTTACATGATACATTTACTAATAAACCATACATCATTCGGCTACAAATATTACTCTAAAAAAATAAACTTTATTTCATAAAATAATGAAATCCTTTATTGGCCGACCTTGCTCGATAAATACTGCTTTCAAAAATTTCCTAAGTTAACCTTCTTGACTCGGTTAACATTGCAATATTCGTAAAATCTTTTGGCTGTCAAGTTTACTCAGTAAGAACTGAATTCCTTTATGAGAGCTCAGTAAGAACTACTTCTGCCACATTTCTTTTGATGACCGAGTGAGCTCGATAAGAACTATTTCTACCACATTTCCTTTGATGACCGAGTTAGCTTGGTAAGAACTGTTTACTTGGTAGATACTGCAAGTTTTCTTTACTAACCTCCTAGGCTCGATAGATTTTGTCCTTTTGCCTTGCTGACCATCTGAGCTCGGTAGACTCTGTCATTTGCCTTGCTAACCTTTTGAGCTCGATAGACTCTATCCTTTGCCTTGCTGACCTTCTAAGCTTGGTAGACACTATCCTTTGCCTTGTTGACCTTCTAAGCTCGGTAGACTCCATCTAATAACTGATATGATATATGTGTGACATCAAAGACAACACACAATTGAACAATTGTATCCAACTGTGTATGTATATGTGTATCAGGGATAACTTTAAGGAACCGCCCCCCTCCCAAAATTTATAAAATTGTGGCAAATCACATGTCATTTGGGTGAAAAAAAATTTAATAGTGTTGGCGACTTATGTGTTAATTGATGGATATTTGGTGGCAAATTTTTTAATAGTTTAGACAATTTTTATAAAATAATGGCGATTATAATTTTATTTTTTAATAAAATTATTAATATTGATGGCGAATTATGTTTGGAAATATGTATATTGGTTGGCGAATATTTAAATAACTGATACCTTTTTTTAAAAAAAATGGCAAAATTATTTTCCAAATAATTGAATTAATTTATTTGTTATGTTCAATGGTTTTAAGAAAGTTATAGTTGGTATGGCTATTTTCAAAAGATGGAAAATAAGTAGCCTAACCTAACATACCAACTTACATAAATTATTGGCAACTGGCAACTGGCAACTGGCAACTGGCAACTAGCAAGTGATGGTTTAAAAATGTGATTGTTTGATCGTACATTATGGAAGCATAATCTTTGCCACTACCACTAAAATTATGTTAAATGTATTATTTGAGAACTCAGACCATCTGATGATCCAAGATCAATGGCTAAGGTTTAATTTTGGCCAACATTTCTTGAAGGAAGAAGAATTATCGTGGTAGTCACATGAATGTTGACATGTATCAAGGTAAGTTGTATGTGGAGTACAGTGTACCCAAAAAGAATTAAATGCCATGTAAGTGGTAGTAACATTCTCTCACTAGTATGCTACCACTAACCACACACCACTTTCCAAATTGTACAGCCAATTTCTGACAATTTTTTATCAATAGTTACCAATACCATTGCAATTTAGTTTATCTATAACTATATATAATAAGCCAAAAGATATCTTATTATTATTACCAATTCAAAAGGAACAAAGCTTGGATGATTGAAATGATAAACATTAATTACATGTAGATTATAGACAAAAATGAAAAATTAAAAATGAACAAAGCTCGGGTTATTTAAATGATAAACATTAATTACATATAAAATATTAATTACATAATTCAGACTATCATCCGATGATAATATATCAACGGTTGAAGGTTTATTTCGGGACCAAATGTCTGGAATGAAGCCTCGACCTTGTTCAAGTGTTCGAAATGGTGACATGTTTCTGTCTAGTGTGTATCACTTAAGTTGCAGGAGATAGTATATTGATGTCTTGTCACTTTTGATTACAATTTACAATTGGCCTTTTCTATCGGCTAAGCAGCTTCGCACGCATTATAGGACATGCCACAGTCCACTAGCAATAGTACTATTAATCTTAATTTCAATTGGCCTTTTTCATCGGTTAAGCAGATTCACACACATTATAAGACAATGGATGGTGTTAGTGTTTAATTACAATTGGCCTTTTCAACACGTACTTGCAATTATGTTCAAGATTTGAGAATATTTGCTAATTTAATGTAATTGAATTGGCAATCGGACGAAGAAAAAAAAAAATCCTTGGCATTCTGCCCACCAAGCTTATTTATAGGCAATTGAGCTACTTCTTTCATCATTGCTCATCTCATTTTTGGTAGTCGATAGGTCTATTTTTTTGGTGTTAGTCTGTTAGAACTTAGAGTTTGAACTTTGCAGTAAAGATGGACAACCCTATTCACCTGAGATGCACTTTGGAAGAGGAGCAGAAGGCCTTTCTAGGTCGCGTTCCTGAGGAAAACCTCTTGTCAATTTGCAATGAGGTTGTTCCATGCTCTGGTGTGAAGTTTGTTATTGTTGCTGTCAAAAATGTTCTGGGGCATGAGTTTTTGGAGAATGAGAATCAACATTGTGTCAACAGTGACATTACGTCACAATTTCTAGCCTCCCTCCTTGACCTCGAAGAAGTAAGGGCCAAAATTGTGTTGCTCCTAAGGAAGATTTTTAAAGTAGCATATTTGGGCGATGACATTGAAATTGTCGCTCATGCAGTTTTAGGAGTGGGGATCCCTTGGGCAGGTGAAGTCCAGAAGCTTCTAGAACCTGGCCAGAATGTGGTCCTACAATCATTTTTACTAGGCTTGACTGCTGGGCAGTTGAAGCACCATAGGAAATGGGCAAGAATTGGGTTGAATTTTTTTCAAAAATGGTTTTTCCTGAATGAAGTGGAAGATGGCAACCACTAGCTACAAGAATTTGCAACCATGGTCAATTCTGGTGGTTTCTATGATGAATAGTACAGTAATACTAGAGTCTAGGGTTTTTCCCTAATTTTGTAAATTTGTAAATTTCAAAAAATATCAATGAAATTTCTTGAGTTTCAGTTCCACATAAAATTGTATTTCATTGTTTTAACTTCTTATGCTTACTTATGCAACATTGCAATATTTTGCATTTTTGAATTTTCTATTGAATTGTTTATAAAAGCCTATGTGAATATAAAATATTATTTATAATGATAATCACTAATACATTTCCCCTACAAACAAGGTTGCAAAGAAATGTATTTCCTATCTCAAACTTTACCTAATAGCAAAATATGTTATTACTTATTATTAAAAAATTATGTGAAACTTGATTGGTTAAAGTTGTTTATTTCAAACATTGGTTAAAAAAGTTTTTTGCCTATAGTTCCTACGGCAGGCACTAATAACTAATGTCCAAATACTAAAGTTAAACTACCAAGATTAATTATGTAAATAATTGCATTTCTGCCTTCATTACAATTGTTAGGTATAATTTTATTATTTTATGTATTTTGTTGCTTGCGCAGAAGATCCATTTTCCACTTCTTTTGATTTTAAATAAAGTTTTGCCAAAAAAATAAAATAATAACAACTACAAGAGCTCTGTTGGAGCACGAGTCCTGACTCCCTACTTATTGTGAAAAGAAAGTAGAAATATTATAGCTATAGATAAATAATATTAGTTAGAGATATAATTTGTGAATATATAATATTAATATTTTAATACAAATGTTAGATATAAATCTGTGTCTTATGAAATATATTTAATTTTAGCTATATAGCAAATTTAATTTAATTTTTATAAATTAACAAATATATTAAATTGTAATTTTGATTTTAGGATTTGAGGCAGACTCATTGACCCATGTTAATTATATGATTAGCACTTATATATTAAATCTTGATACGATTAATAATATTAATATTAATTCAAAATATTAATGTATAGATAATGTCTTAAAAATCTATTAATATTAGTTTTGATTGTACTAGCTAGTTGTTTTCCCAAATATTTAGTTAAAATTAAATAGTAATATTATCTTAAATTACTCTGTATATGCAATTATGCAACTCGGTAGTCTCACGGGGCCACCACACCATTCATGAATCACCATTGTCGTTGGATGTTTATAGATCAACGACTGAAGTTGAGTTTCTGGCTAAAAGGAAAAAGAAACCCTGTCATTTCAAACGCGTCCCAAAATCATGACATGTGTCACTAAACTCCTCGATCGACCAAAAAATAATAATATCATTTCAATTTGGTGATGATGTGACACTAACACGTCTGACTCGTGATGTGAGTCATCCTGATACCTGGCTAGCTTAGTTAATGGGAGTGGGACCCACAACCCACGGGGCCACCACACCATTCATTGGTGTCGTTGGATGTTTATAGATCAACGACCAAAGTTGAGTTTTAGGCTGAAAGGAAAAAGAAACCCTGTCATTTCAAACGCATCCTAGAATCATGACACACTAGTAAATTTAGTGCTAAATTGCGATGCAAAAAGGTCTCAATTTCAACAAGAGTAGGTCGCTAAAGCCACCAAAGTTGTTGTCAGACAAATTTGGTCAATTTTTTGCCACATTCATTACGAGTCACAATTTTGACTTCATAAACGTGAACTTACTGACACAAATTTCATCGATTTCTCTAGCCAAATTGAACTGTTATTTTCTCATTTACGAGCGCAAGTCGTCTCAATTCCGATGTAAACCTACCCAATTTTGCGTCTAAATTCTGACCACAAACCCTTAGTTATCTACGCTGGTGCCATACTCGCAACGTAAAATTTTCCAGTTTGGTGTCGCAATTGAGATGCACTGTCCCTTTTTTTTTTGAAAGCTTTGCTCTCATAGGAGCGTTCAAAACTGCACAACACTTGATTATAAAGCGTAATTGCTTGATGCATGAGAGTCAAGGTATCATGCACATTTCTACCTCCACACCATTGTTTCGTTCATCAAATGATTTATTTTATACAAAACAATGGGAAGGAGGAAGAAATGTGCACGATATCTTGTTTCCACTGAGCAATTATGCTTTACAACTCAAATTTTGTGGAGTTTAGAAGGCTCCTATGAGAGCAAAGCCTTTGCAATAATTGGCACAGCGTCTAAATTTTGGTTCCTGCAGGGAAGAATAAAATTAGGAAATAATTATTTATCAAGAATGAAAGCCAATAATTTCATCTATTTTTTAAACAGATAAACATGACAAAAAAACTTACAGTCCCAATCACATCATCATAAGAGCGCATATATAACTATAACTATAACTGTCTAAAACCAACATAATTTACAAATATCCACAATTCAAATATTATCCCTTGATGTTTTCTTTAATAATGCTCCAATGCCTTAGGGCATTCAGTTAGAAACTTCAAAATTAATGATATCAAGTTAGATGTCGTTTCATAGCCACCAAGGATAAGGTCCATAATAAGATTCAATATCTCTTCATCCAAAAGATTCGTAGTTTTGATGAGTGAATCTAGAAAATCTCCACTCTCATCATCATTTTTGTTTCTCCTTTGGTTTATAATAACTCTTAGAGTAGCATGAATTCTAGACATTGACTATCATGAAACAAGAACATTCTAATCACAATCTGATCCAGAAATTTGAAAGTATTAGCATGGATTGTGGAAATCTAATAGATCTCACAAGAACATTCATTATAACACTTGACTAACCTTGCAAATTGAAAAACATTGATAATTTAATGCATTTAAATCCACACCAAGCTTGCTAATTGAAAAAAATTGATTTGACCTAATGCATTTAACACTCTAAAAAGAGAATTTGCACATTACCTTGAGAGCTTTTGTATAATCTGTACCAGGGATGTTGAGAGGAAATGCAACTAGCCCATTCATGAATGTCATTCAATCGCTAAAAATTTGAGATGATTGCAGACTCCCTGGCATTAAACTTACCAACTGCTTCAGCATTAGATTGAGTGTAAACTGCATTAAGAAACAAAGGTTACCTTTCTTAAAATTATAATATTAGAATTTAGAAATAAATATAAATATTCTACTTAATATTAAAGGTTAAAATGCTTATAAATTATAATCTTAACATCAGAATATAACTAGTAGTTTTTGAGAGAATTTTATTGATGCATGTTTTATTAGTATTCATTCATAAAAATTCATCTCTTATGAGAATAAATGGTACATTTAGTGGATGCATTATTCAGAAAGTTGATAGATTAGGTATTGGGTTTTTTTGGGGGAGATCACCAATATGAATACAACTCCAATAAAAGCATGTGTAACTATAGAGTTCCTTAAGATTAAGCCCACTAATTACATATAGGTCTATAGATGTTGATAGTGGAAGGGGTTAGTCCATGATTCAATAATCTTGCACTCCTTGTGTGAGGCCTTATTGGTACTAGGCAAGTAAAGACATTTGTGCTTGTGTATTGAGTGTATTGATAACAGTTGTTAGAAGAAAATGTATTGAATATTAGAAAAATATGTATTGTACACACCTTTAAGATAGTTATAATGAACTATTGTTGAGACAACCTAAAGTAATTATCTAATATTAGAAAAATATTTATTGTACAAACTTTTGAAATAGTTATAGTGAACTATTGTTGAGACCTATAGTGGTCTTTTGTTGACATTAATAAAATTATCTTATCTTATCTTATCTTATCTATGTAGTCACTTTTTTATTGGAACAAGATTAAGTAATTCTCCACTATAACTTGTATGCCCACTAATTACATAAAGATCCATAGATGTTGATAATGGAAAGAGATAGCCCATGTTTCATTAATCTTGCACTCCTTGCTCACCTAATCTAATTGAAAGAGTTACGAGGCTCTATTGAAACTATTGTTGAAACAACCTAAAGTAATTATCTAACATCACCTCTATGTAATCATTCTTTTATTAGAACAACAATATGTAATTCTCCAAGATAACTTCTAAATGACTATTTTTTAATCTTTGTACACATACAAATCATCCTACATTATTCCTCTAAATTCAATTTACCTATCGAACCTAAAGTAAGGTCTGTATATGAGCAATGTTAGTATGCTAATAGAAACCAAATTTAAATAAAGCTTCTACAAACTAAACAAAATTCATAAACTTCAAGATAGACTAAGATGAACTCTCAATTGAGAATATGAGCCATTAATGGACTCTCTCAATGAGAAGCTCTCTTGTTGAGTGGCTTTGTCTAAATAGATAGGATGTATGCTCAAGCTTAAGCTTCAAAAAGGGCTTCAAATGGAGTTGGAATTTGGATGTGAGTGTATGGTTTTGATGTAAAATGGCTTCTCAAAATGGCATTATGACTTTACTTCATGGATTGTGTTATTTTGCAAAGGGGAAGGATCCAATTTATAGGCAAGAGGCTTGAGGGATTGAGGGCTAAGATGCAAGGATGGAAAAAAGCTCATGGAGGGCTTAGATTGCATGAGAGGAGAGCACATGGATTTTGCTTCCTTACAACCAATCAAGGAATGACACATGTCACATGGTGAGAGGATGGAGGAAAGGGGAAGGATGAGTCAACAAAGGAGGCTCAAGGGATAAAATCTTCATAAAGACACTCATAATGACTTGTAAGAGCAATAAAAGGGCTTGTAAGAGTCATTTATGGCCTAGTGGGCTTCATAAAGTTTTGTGGTTGAGATATTTTGAGGGAGATGAGAGCAATTTCGACTTGGGCTTGATTAGGAGGGTTTTAAGCTTGCTTAGGGTTGTAAAAATGATTAGAGGAAGGGTTAGAGATGGTTTAGGACTAGGCAAGTGGATTTCAATTAATGAGGGTGGGTGAAGGAGGAGATATTTGTTAACTTTGGCTTGAGTTAGCAAGTCTTAACCCATTTTTAGGAAATGTGACAAGGTTAGGAGGGGATTAGGATTAGGTTTAAATACATCTTCTAGAAGAGTCTAGACTTTGGATGAGGATAAAGACTTTCTAGAATAGTCTAGAATTTCCTAGGATGAGGATGAAGACTTTCTAGAAGAGTCTAGAACTTCTTAGGATGAGGATAAATTAGATTTTTAGGAAATAAATAAAGTTTTATTTATTTCAAGGGTTTGGGTTGAGGAGATATTTATTAAAACTTTTTTAATAAACATGAGGATTAATATTTAATCTTAATTAAATATTTTGAGTTGGGATTAGGGGTAGGAAATGATGGGATTATCCTTTAATCAAAATTAAAGAAGGATTAGAAGATTTTGGAAGAGGTTAGTGGTCTTAAGGAAATTGGCCAAGTTTTGGGCAAAAAATAATTTTTTTATTTATTTTGGGTTTTTTGGTCAATTTATTAATTAAATAATTAATAAATAAGGAAATAATGTTTAAATAAGATTTAAACATTTTTGGGAGGGATTCCTTAATTAAATATTTTTAATTAAGATAAAGGGATTTAATGGCATAAAAATTAATTAATTAATTAATTAATTAATGATGATGTCATCAGAAATTTTTTAGAAAATAAAAATACTTTATTTTCTAAAGGTTTTTAGGTGTCTACAAGGTCAAGTTTATTTTCTAAGATAGTCAAATAATTGTTATATTCAAACATCACCCGATCAAAAACTCATTTTGATTAATAAAAAAAAAAGTGTATTCATCATATTTTCATGTGGTGGAGGTCAAGTTTTCAATTGCTATTGCTATTAATCCAGATGTTGTCTACGTAGGGCGTGGAAGAATTAGTATAAAATGTAGATAAGACCAACTGCCCCTAAAAGCGATGAATGAGATATTGTGAAATAAAGATAGCAACATGTGTAGAATACTATTGAAATAGTTAGGAAAAATCTCAACGAGAACAGCATTAATTGTCTATATTGTAATCTATGTTTGAAATAGTAAAAGCTTAAGCATAGCTTGTTTATTTATTTCTTCGCTCAAGCTAAGGCATTGAAGTGTCTGATTTGGCCATTCCAAAGCTTGGTGAATCAGTCATTTTTCTTGAACTCTAGTGTTGTTCATAATGTGGAAAATATTCAAGAGCACCAGTGACCTTTAAAGCACCTGATCAGATCAATGGGTCAGCAATTTTTTGATTTTCCATTCATACTCTCGCACAAATTCATATCATTGATCTTCTTTTGTTAAGGAATTGTGTTTTAGCTTCATTTTTCTCTTCCCCTGCAACCCACCAAATTTTGTTTTTCAATTCACTTCTACGAATGAAATGTACTCTATTTTGGTTTTTTTTTGTTAAGGAATTGTGTTTTAACTTCATTTCCTCCTCCCCTGCAACCCCACAAATTTTGTTCTTCAAATCACTTTGACCAATGAAATGGACTCTATTTTAGTTTTTTGTGTAAAGTTAGATACTTTTGGAAGATATGAGCAATTGTTATCCAATTTGTCTAATGCCTAGGATGCACCAATATACAATTAACTTTTATACACCAAATTTATACATTGGGTGTTTCTTATTTCAATAAATGACCCACTCTTCCTACCCATCTCAAATATTATAATGTGAGCAAATGCCGAAAACTCACCTTGGTTGAGCGACTTGTCCACCCTTTTGATTCCCTCCACTGCTGAAAGAACTAAAATATATCAACAAATTAAGTGTTAGTGAAACTACTTGAACAAATGAAAGGGAAAAGTTAACAAATTTTGTACAATCTAAGGGATTTATTGTGAATTAAGTAAACTTTGAGATCATTTGATTTCTAACATATGATAATAGATCACACTATTGAAACATTGATATAAAAAGCATACAATATATTGAAAAATAACAACAAAAAGCATTACATATTGTAAAAATAATAATATGTACCAGAGATGCAAGGGGTGAGGATGCCATCTCCTATAACCATGCATGTCCCCACAAGGGCTAGTATTAACAAACATCTCTTGGCAAAGTTACTTTGTTCAAGAGCTTCCTTTATCCTAATGGCTCTATTGGGCTGTCTACCTGCAACTTCAAGTGTAGATGATGAGAGTTTCCTGTCTTCTTCCTGGTGATTGGGTATCATGCTGACATTTGCATGGCAGCAAATCAAAGAATAAAGAGCAAACATTCCACCTAAAAAAGAAACCGTCCCTTTAAACTTAGAACACATGTTTTCACATGAAAAAGATCAAACTTTGACCTAAAAACAAAGTGAAACTAGAGATGTTATAATCTTACCATCTCCATTATCATTGGCCCACAATACAATGAAGACGTATTTGATGAGGGGCAAAAGAGTGAGAGAATATATGATCAAAGACAAAGCCCCAAGAATGTCATCAGGATGTTTGATGCCATTAGGAAAAGTACTCGCATACACATAAAGTGGTGATGTTCCTATGTCCCCATAAACCACACCAATACTCTGAAACACCAATTGCAGAACTGCAGCCCTGCTCAACATCTGAGAAACACCACAATCACAAACATCATCAGAAAATATCCAAAATCATGTTGCCCTAATGAATAATTTCCTTATGTGACAGTTATGATGAGGAGATACCCATTCAGTAGCATAGTCGGTGTTCTACCTGGTAACAACCATAATAGCACTATTTAATGGGAAAAGCTTCAAGATACAACTCTCTTCATCTAATCTTTGCTGCCTAAAATATGTACTGAGCTACTCTCTGCATTCAGTGTTACTGAAGAAACTAATTCATTTTTGTATAGCTGCAAGTTATTTGATTCCATTAGTCCTTGTTCAAAAAATGATTTATCCATTAATAGGGTGGGGGATTTACTTACTGGGTTCTCTATCCCTTCTTCTTGTCATGATGAACAAATTACATATCCCTGTTTTGGTTGTTATTACCGTCTGGATTGTAGTGTTTGGAGCACTACTTTTCATGGTGTTTCCTCTTTACAACGATGGAATAGTATGGGCAGTATCAGTGGCAGCCTATGCCTTCTTTTCTACTCCATTTTTGTGGCATTCACTGGTGAAGTTGATGAAATATTTAGTCACATGCTTTGAATACTACGCTTCATTATTCTTAAGATCTAATTACAAACAATCTCATCTTTCCAAACTGTCTTGAATGACAGAGCTTGAGGCATATCTTCGATTGTTTTGACTGGCAGAAGTCACCTCCCCTCTTTGGAGTCTAAACTTGTGATATAAAACATGGCAGCACATTTCGATGCACATCTGACCATGTTAATGTTTTATTTAGCATGGTTAGATGAGCAGTTGCACTTCAATCAATATATAAAAGGTAAAATATGTCAAGCCAATTTCAAACCAAAAAATTGTTATCCATACACTTTAAAATAGTTGAAACTGCAAACTTGTTTATGGAATCAACTGTGCGCATTTTACAACAAAACCTATTACATAGTACCAAATATGAGGTAAGTTTTACTTTTACAAAATTAAATACCTCTGATAGATTCCTATCTATCTGGCATCTATCAATGACTAGTCTCTGAGTAGTTGTAATTTTATTTTGATTAAACCCCTAATATTGGTTTGAAGGTGGTATTTTCATAGACCACTATATAAAAATAAATTGTGTACATCTGAGCATAATATTAGTTTTATTTTAAGTACACAATTCAACATACATCTTATGCCACCATTTTGTCTGAACAATCCATTTTGCTTATATGTCTTTTTGGTAGTTTCTAAGAGTTGAAATGTTGCAAATGATTCCTATGATAAAATTGGATTATCCTGGCTCTTTATTGGTAGCACTATTGTGAAGGTTACTGTCAATCCCAAGAGTTGCACTCTATAGCTCCCTATTCTTTTCTTCTTGGACTGATTTTAATGCCAGGCTCCATTGTACAAGATTGTACAATATTTACTCTATGAGTTTGCATTAAATGTAAGACTCCATTGTAGTCATAAACCATTATGTGCAATTCTAGTATAGCTATAAACTTGCCAAAAAAGCCATCTTTTTATCATCTTATTAGTCATGTGAATCCTTCCATAAAATATTCAGTTTTCAAATTTCAATTCTAAACTTCTAAATTTTTGTGAAATCTCTTGCCAAGATGTGCAGAGTTTGTTTTGGTAGTGGCCTATTACAAATCTTAATATAATCCTTTTGTGTGATGTGGAGATAGCTGACTTCCCCTTATCTTCACACCAAAATATCTTATGTCGGCGATGCCTCTTTGACAAGACTTGATGCACATTTTACCCTATTACCCTAAATAATTGATAATTAAGACAACCCACTTTGTTTCATGTAAAACAAACAGAAAATTTTGCTTTCCACAAGCGTTCCCAGCCACAAAATGAATATCCAAATAAGATGCAGTGCTTCAATTTGTCTCTCTCTCTCTCTATATATATTTCATAGAAATTATTTTATCAATGATCATTACAAGCTGAATATTCTGTTTAATTTTTTAAAGACTTATCCATCCATTACCTGCGATGAGATTGGGTTCTTAAATATAGTTTCACAAAAAAAGGAGACATGGTAGATAATGATCATAGCGACCCTGCTAGAAACAGGAGATGAACTTTCAAAACAGTTTTTTTAATTTTAAAAGACATTAGATCTTAGAGAACTATTTTGAACTTAAATGTTTTAATAAATGGCTTAATAACATTTTGATTGGTTATTTTAGAGATTAACCAGAGCTTTCCGGGAGGACTAAGAGAGCTAGTTCATGTCATACTATACTGCAGATAGTGAAGAGCATATTATTCCTTGTATGGCATAAGAAGTTATGATATTATTGATTTCAATAGAGTTCACCTATTAGAACATTAGGCTTAAACTTTCTACTACCACTTTATGTTATAATCCAACTCTTTCATGAGAACTAAGTTAAAGATGCATCTATTTTATAATCCTCCTCCTTCTATATGAGAACTAGGTCAAAAATGTTGCATCTATTTCAATGAACAAATCTCTTACTAAAATTATGGTTGCACAATTTAACTTTTGGTACAGGCTATCCTTCAAGAATCCTTGACTTTACTAGCCGTTGTGGGCTTTCAAAGGGATTCCCCCATGTAATAATGATAATATACATAATACAATGTAGTTCAATTCAAAGCAATTAATGAGAGGAAGTAATTTTACCAGTTAGCAAACTCTATAGTTCAAACCTACCATTACTACACTCCCTCTCCCTCTCCCTCTCCAGACATCCTTGCAATTACCATAACCGATTTTAGTAGAGAACAAGATTATAATATAGTAAAAATATAATGTATTAGAGTATTACTACTTCCAGCCTAACAACAGTACAACAAATATATGCATAAACTATGATTGACATGAGAAAGCTTATACCAATATTGATAAGTTAGAAAACCTAGTAGGATCTTACTTACCATAGAAACAAAAAGATCTGGGGTGAGTATTCTTTGGTAACTCATCCTCTAAAAGACCCCTCTAAAGGAAAGCACAAATTGGAAGTCTGAAAAACATACCTTTTTAGCCTCCTTAGAGAAAAGTATGTCCTGTTGATGGTTCCATTGATCAAAGACATAGAGTGCATGCCACTCAATATCTTCTAAAAAATTAGCACTTTTCTTAGCAGTATTGATCATATTAACTGCCAGAGATCACATTCTCTTGTGTGCATCACCCATAGTGATGAGCACAGAAAACTTGCCAAGAATGCTATTTACTGACTTGGGATAGCTACTCTAAAACAACCGATCCTCATTCTACAGAACATACAAACTGAAATCAAAATCACAAGATACAATTGTGGGCTGTCCAAACACATGCGATGTAAAAATCTTGCCAAACCTACCAAAAACACCACATTTTTAAAAACTCTATAACCCAAATCATCCTAGCATAGATAATCATTTATAATAAAACAGAGCATAATGAAATAATTTGTACAAATGAAGAAGATAAGAAGATGCTACCAAATATTAGCAGTGAGTAATAAGACATTTTAGGACAACAAACTTTTAATATCTCATACTTTTCAATATGTTGATCATATAAGCTTTACTATTTGAATTCAAGAGTTGTCTCTAAAAATATAATTTTGAAGCTTATAACTGAATGCCCTAAGGCATTGGATAAGTTAGTAAAGCAGACCCAATTTTTTGTTTTTTTTTATGACAAACAAGAGATCTTAAAATCTTTTTCCAATATTGAGTGTATACTTATAATCTTTCAAAACATCTGTTTGAGAAAAAATGTTCTTATGAAAGTTATAAAACGTACGAAATCATAAGTCTGGTTAATGTGTTGAATTCTGTAAAACTCTTCAAAACTTTTTTTCCTCTCACTTTCCTTTTCATAATCTCTGTAAGGATCAAAGATTATAGTGCAATATGAATAATATTTTTGATATTTATGATTAATCCAAAATGAAGTAGCCATGGAAATTGCAAAAAAATATATCACCTGAAAGCATGGCCAAATGTGTTTCTTTCTGGTGTCACAAAACCACCATCCAAAACCAAGTCATTAAGAGTGTCTTCAATAGCCAGCTTGTCATTATGAATGCTAGTTTCATCTCCAAGAAGGGGCTCTACAATATAATGTAAAGATTAAAGAAAGGAAGTAAAAACAAGGGAAAAAAACACCTTGGGTTTCAAGAACAAATCCAGAAAGAATGTTGTGAATGCACAAAGAGTTTGTCTGACCTGCTACAATTTATGTTTTTTAATACGTACACCCCTTATTGCTTGTCACGCCCTGCAAGACAACAACTTTGTTCATGGAGCAACATTTTAATTGTTTTCTCAACATTCCTATTAAAATTCAATTTTATGAGGAGGGCTATCATTTCTTATTTTTGAATTTGACTATTCTTAAACTATTGAATTTGACTAAGGAAAGTGCAATTTCACACCGTTTTCCATGTTGATGTTGAGATACAGACTTGTGCAATCCAATCTCCCAAGGAATAGACAGCACCACGTATCGCCATCTTTGCCAAAACAGGATTTTTCATAAAGCGATGTTAGAATAGTTACTAAAATGGTCATAAATTATGTTGTTATAGTAAAAGAATACTTTAACTTAAGAGAAAAAAACTATACAATATTAAAACATGATATCGTGCTTTAAAAACTAAAAAGGTACCTGTAACGAAGAACTTCATTTCGACTTGCTAATTGGTTGTCACTATTAACTATAAGCTTATCTTTAAAGTTTGAGCTACACTTGGTTTCGAGAATAGTTAAATATTCTCTACTTAACAGGGCCAACCACGTGAAGGTGGAAGCTCATTTGGCCCCTCCCCCCCCCCCCCTAACATCACTCTAAATTCCCCATTAACATTTAATAACATTCAATTCATCCATTTTTGAAATAGAACATTCAATCATTATAATCACATGATAACATTCATTAACACATAAAATTCATAAACACACAACATTCATGAATAAATCATTAACACCCAACATTAGTGAATAATATTCATTAACACAATATTCATTACCAATATTCAAGAGTAAGTCATTCATGAATAATCATATCTTTTTTGCTTTCTTGCCGTTTCTTTTTTTCATAAAATTTCTAAGAGGAATATCAATGTCCTTGTCATCCCCATTAACATTTAATAACATTCAATTCACCCATTTTTGAAATATAACATTCAATCATTATAATCACATGATAACATTCATTAACACATAAAATTCATAAACACACAACATTCACGAATAATTCATTAACACGCAACATTCAAGAGTAAGTCATTCATGAATAATCATGTCTTTTTTTCTTTCTTGTAGTTTCTTTTTTTCATATAATTTCTAAGAGGAATATCAATGTCCTTGTCAGGATCCCCCTCCTCTACTAGTTCTAACACATGTCTCCTCCTCATCCGTTCAGGAACATCATGAGGCCGCTGCACCAAAGGGGGGTCCGCTGCAATAACAAGTACTTCATGAGGTTAAATTCCCACCATTTTATATTAGTGAAATACGAGTTTTTATTTAAGTAAAAGAACTATAAATCAAAAAATTAATTTAAAAGAACAAAACATAGATTTTTTTTATTTAAGTAAAAGAACTATAAATCAAAAAATTAATTTAAAAGAACAAAACATAGATTTTCTTTACCTGAATGTGCCACATGATCTACCTGTTGATCAATCTGAACATCCTTCGGCACTCGTTCAGCACGACATGATTCTATATCCTCAACACAAAAATATTACACCAAGTTAAATTAAAGATGTTAAATTTTATTAATAATTACATAATTAGTTTTAAATAAAAAATGAGCACCTCCATCAACAGTACGATGCACATCGAGGGCTTCACGATGCTGCGTATGATCTGTGTCAAGATTAATAAGCTGCATTGCAATGTCATGCACATTATTATCAAATAAATTGTTGCTCAAGTATTCAATTTCTAATATATTTTTTGGCATATTTACCTATGCACATGATGCAGGAGACTGCTCAGTTGGGGCAATGGAAGCTTGCCGTAGGCATTCAACCACCGCTGCATAGCCTTGCTTGGAGGCAAATTTTTTGTGTTCTTCTGTGGCCTCCAAATTAAAATCAGTGCCCTGCATTTTTTTATTAATTAACAAAATTATTTGCATTTTATAAATAATTTTTCTTTGCAATTCATTTATTTCTACTTACAACACGTGCTTTGATTTTTGAATATCCCCCAGAGCCAAGTCTGTGCTGCCCAACCTTTTTCAGCCTCGCCTTTCTTGCCTTTGATGTGTCCTACAACCTATGAAAAGTTTGAAATATGTTAGATGATATAGATATAAAGATCAGTACTAAATAGTGGATTATTATATATTGGTATGAAGGTTTTAGCATAAAGTAGCATGTTCCACCAAAAATATGAAAAAGGGGAAGAAAGTATAGCATCATACCTTTAATTGACATGTGTAATCATGCTATTTATCGATGGAGTTCATGCTATTTATCATACTAGAGTCTAGACATGTTCTGCTTTGCATCGCCATTTATTGAAATTGTCTAAGTTTTAATGCATTTATTTTCTGTACTTTTGAAGGTATTCTCATTTGGTTACTAATGTTGTATATTGTGATGCAGATTGCAATTGAGACTTTATCGTTCTCCAAATATGTTGGCTTTACAGGTGTCCGTCTTGGATGGATAGTTGTTCCTGATGAGCTTCGATTCTCTGATGGATTCCCTGATGTAAATGATTTCAATCGTATCATGTGTACTTGTTTCAATGGTGCATCTAATATTGCACAAGCTGGTGGATTAGCTTGCCTTTCTCCAGAAGGGTTAAAGATAAGAAGTGATCTTCAAAATAGTTGTTTTGACAGATATGTAATATCTGGGTTTCTGTTGTGTCATATTTTATCATTTTCAAGTGATGTTTTTTGATAAGAGACATTGATAAGGTAGCAAAAGGAAAATAAAGCACTCGTTGATAATTTACCTTATCTATTCTTTATCAATGATTAATTAACTTACCTAATTTGTATGAATCATACTTGTTCTTGCTGATATGAAAAGAAAAAACAATATGTCAAAAAAGAGTCATTGATAAGGTAGTTGTTGTCAAATTTTCTTTGACCTTTCCTCTGTTGGATTGAGATTGCTTATTATAAGAAAGCATGGTTTTGGTCACAGAGATCTGCAAAGCCATAGGGAATTTTATTTGAGACTAAAATAATGATCGTTTACTTTAACTTGCATTAGTGCTAAAATCTTTCATATGATGATTATTAATGTGGGATGCTCAATTTTTTTGCAGGCCATGCATGGAGTTGTTGAATTTTATAAAGAGAATACTATAATCATTGTGGAAACATTTACTTCACTTGGGTTTGATGTCTTTGGAGGAAAAAATGCGCCATATGTATGGGTTCGATTTCTTGGTCAAAATTCATGGGATATTTTTACTGAGATCCTTGAGAAAGCACATATAGTTACAACTCCAAGAAGTGGGTTTGGACCTGCAGGTGAAGGTTTTATAAGGGTGAGTGCCTTTGGTCACAGAGAGAACATATTAGAAGCTTCATTTGTCAATATATCTTCATTTGTCAATATATCTTATGTAGGATTTATGCCCATATTGAGATTGAGATTTATAAGCAATTGTGTCAGCATATGAATTACATACCTTTCATATTTACAATAACAAAATTTAAATAGCAAAATTGAGGATTATGTGTGGTAGTATGTTGGAGAAATAACTCCTATTTTAGGGATTTTGACAAAACAACATAGCGAGAAATATTGAATTCAAAAGGATGAGAATGTGAAGGAACAAGAGGTGCAGGTGAAGGTTCAAATCACATGAAAAGTCATTTGTACACACTGTGAATTTTTTTGTACATTATGTTATATTTTAAGAGTGCTCCCCCAAAGTAGATGTGTTAGGCTTGGTACTTTTTCTCTTTACTTCACTGATATATGTGTTTGAATTAGTCTACACACAAATAGTTAACATGTTACCAAAGCTGATACACCTTTTGTGAGCTTGCAAGGAGCTAAGGAACGGGAGAGAAAGATTGGAAGCAGGGTGATATTAGGAAAAATCTCTTAATGAGTTTCCATCTTTAGAGTTTCCACAGGAGAAAAAGCAGGGATTCCCTAAAAATGATAATCTATTGGTTGGGTATAGACACATAATCCATGTGATCAAAGCTTCAGCAACAACAAAAAATACTAAAAAAGAAGAATGGATTTTAGATGTGGTGGAAACGCTCAGCTTTAAATTCTTTAAGATTCTCAGACTACATTGTTATTTGAAGATAGAGATTAGATTTTGTGATGCTTCACACTTAAATCTGATGTATAGTGTATATGCACTTCTTTTTTGATATGCAACAAAGCACAAAATGGAATTGATGATGGTATAAAATAACAATCACTAACGAAAACATTATATATTGTTATCATAGTTAATAGAATACTACAGAATATGGGATTTGATATCTTCAATGATGGATTTCATCAGGATTTACATGCAGATTAAGTGCAATTTTGATGCACATATGACCCAAAAGAAAACAGGGGATAGGAAACTTAAGATAGCGAGAAATTATTGTAAAAGAAAAGGAAAGTCAACAAGTATAGTGGTCAAGGCATTGCCTATTTTTATGACTCAAAATCTAACATTGTACATCATATCACAAGATTCGGTTGTCACAACTTTAAGTAGGAATTTCTTAGTTGAATTCAAGTTTGAGTTCAGCGAAGATAAAATTTGAGAAAAGAACCCATAGGAGACATAGGCTCTAAAATTTGTCACTAAATATGAATAAAGGGCTTCATTTTGTCAATATATCTTATGTAGGATTTATGCCCAGATTGAGATTGAGATTTATAAGCAATTGTGTCAGCATATGAATTACATACCTTTCATTAATAGATAGATTAAATTGAGCTAGTTGAAATTGTTGATACTGAAGTTGAACCCTAAATTTGCTCATTAATGTACTAGTATTTAATACTATTGCATACCTTTTTGGATTTGCCGGTGTACTTTCTTTTGGACGTTGCCCTTTCTCCTTTGCATCCAAAATGAACTCATTCCAGTCCCTCACTGAAACAAAGGGAGGACGCTCGTACTTCAAGTTTAGGACGAGGCTCTTTCTATATGTGTCCCTCACAACCTTAAGATGTCTGCCAGCTTTTTGTAACAATTTCTTATGATCAAAAATATTACTACCAAACTCATGCTCTATATCTTTGATGAGCTCATCTTTTAACTTTTGAGATTGGTAGTTCCACCTTTTAAGAAAAAACACAAAATTGTTAGATATAGCTAGTATAAGAAAAGACCCGAATGAAAGGAAAAATGTTGCACCAATTAATGATATGAAAAAAATAGTGGTATAAAATTAGTTTAGTTATGATGTACAACAACCTAGTACGTATGGTGGGCTCGAATCTTCATAGTGTGATGTCATAAAGCCTCCTATAAAATGTATCATTTCTTGCAAAAAATGTCATGGGATAATTAATAGTAAAAACCATTAAAATGAATCATATGAAAGAAGACTCCCACTTTTGGTTCTCTATAGAAAAATTGGTTAGTATCTTCTACTGAAAGCATGAAATTGCAATATACCAAATTACTAAACTAGAGAATTACTGGTATAGACAAAAGGTCATTGATAATTCAGATGATCCTACCAAACCCCTAATAAAAAGGAATTCTAGAATAATTAAACAACTTGCACAATACGAGACACTAAAGAAGGTCATGAGGCATCACTCCGCATCAAAAGCCCTTGCATTCACCACTTCCTCTCATGTTTACATCTTGCAAGAAAATCCTTATTACAATATAAAAAATAATTATTCAAATAAAGTACCTGGAATCTTAGGACATTTCAAAGGCATTAATTCATTATCGTCAATCAACAATGATGTCTCCATAGATCCCATGCTAGAAACACGGGTAGCTCCAAGAAATTACAGTGAATTATCACCAATAGATGCACTATGATCCGCATTTGGTGGCGTACCAGACGGTGCATCTCCTACCACAAAAAAAATAGTACACTATGTGATGCATCCCAAGATTAAAGTAAATATTATCAACTCATAATTAACACCAAACCAAATATAGAAAAATAAGGATTTACCAGCTAGATGTCCCCTTGTTGCCGACATTGCAGTCAGCAATCTCGTACGGGCATCCGTCAACCTCGTAGGAGTCTCCTGCACTAGATGACTTGAACAATAAATTGTTAGCAAAGACATTCTGAAATAATAAAAGTAAGAGTTAAGAAGTTTTGAATGTTCGAAATAAAAAATTCCTTCTAACTTTTCAACTAAAAGATTATTTTACCAGTGGCAGCCTGAGCTCTGCTACTACCGGCCTCACCGCGTTGTCCTTGACTAGGTTGCGGATCAATCGCCAAAAATTCCTGTATAACAAGAATTTGGTAGTTAAAGTTTCTTACAACTCTTTAAAAAAATTGCATCACATATTTTACTTCACAACATAAAATATTATAAAATATAAATCTTTATTGAACTTTTTTTATAACTAAATATTCATTGGAGCTTACTTCATAAAGCTGAGCTTGCGCTTTCAAATTTGATAGCTTCTTCATCATCTCCCCGAGTTCCATATTTGCCTCATCCAAAATTTTCATTGCTTTTATATTAATTTTTCTAATTTTTTTCTTCAACATTTTTATGAAATTGGGAGTATCAGCAATATCCTCATCAGAATGCATAGCTAGTGCCTCGGTGCTTACTATTGTTGCTTTACCCTTATCCTGAACATCAAATTGTGAGAGGAATATCAGTAAAACTATCATAAAAACTCAAAAATTGTAAATAAAATAATGTAATAATATAACATTTTTTAACTATCTAATTTGTACAATTTCAAAAAGGTTTACCCTTGCTGAAGAAGCGGTGGGAGTAGCATCCTGGTGACCTCTATCATCTGTCAGATCCATATCGTCCTATCACAAAGATTAAACATAAAAAAATTAGCTAACTAAAAGCAATAGACAGCAAAAAAAAACTTATTAACAAAATGGTAAATAGTACTTACAGCCCTCATGATAGTAACTTTGTTTGTATCTATGTGATTTAAATGGTAATCAATTAGCAGTTCTTTCCCTGCACTTATTGATTTTATTGCACAAACAAAAACTTCATTCCCCTCACATGCCTCAAATATGCAATTGGGTTACTTACTAGTTGAAGAAGGTCACGTACTATTTATAAAACCTACAATATTACCTATTGCTTTTGGTCTCCCATCAATGTACATAGAAAATCTTTTACTTTGACCATTTTCTTTTTGTTGTATATAATTAGCTGATACCCCATACCTAGGCATACTTTTTTTATATCGAACAATCCACATCCAATCATTGTAATTGTAACATGGACTGACATACTTGAACAATTTGACAACTTTGTTGTAACATACCTTTATCCCATCCATGGAAAATAGGCCCAAACCATGTAATGAGGATGGAGCAATGCGATATATCCTCTCATTAACACAAAAATATGTGTTAATTGGAGGTAGCTCATTGGGTATCCATTCTTTCTCAATGTGTGAGTATCGAAAGGGCACCTTGATGTCGCCTTTGGTCTCATCATCATAACAACATGACCCCTCATTAGCAAGGAAAAATTGCATACATTTATCAAATTTTTTATTATTCTTTTGACCTCTAGTTGATCTCCCTCTTTTAGCCGTACTACATGTAGAGCTTTCATCTACCATTTCCTCATTTCCCTCATTCGATGTAGATAGATCTGACAAGTACCTATTTGGTGGGTCCTGCAATCCATCAAATGGAAAGTGAAAGTGACATATATAAAATGTAGTAAGTTGAAAGTGATTATACAATTATATTTCTATACGGACCTTCTTTGTCTATATATACATTATATGATTATATAATATGTCTATTTATAACATACGTGTTCAATGATAAACAAGAAGAATATAAGAAAATTATGTCTATTTATTGACTTATACCTGCTGATCCATGTCA
The DNA here is from genome assembly GCA_028749045.1 of Cupressus sempervirens. Lineage (NCBI taxonomy): Eukaryota > Viridiplantae > Streptophyta > Pinopsida > Cupressales > Cupressaceae > Cupressus > Cupressus sempervirens. The sequence continues at coordinate 147,659,554 of CM053788.1, forward strand.
CTATGCACAATCCACACCAAACGGGTCAAATCTCCTGTAGTCAATTGACTGATTGCAAAAAGGGTGACAACCAGACACAATATAAACATTGGTAATTATAAATAACATATGTTGTAATCATTAGAAATGAACACAATAAATATGTAATCAAATTTCCTGAATATGTTAATCATTTACCTTAAGTTAGCTAAAAATTACATGATACACGTTTTCTACAAATAACTTAGAAGACAACATGAACAATAGGCAACATCCCAAACATGAACAAATTTCCCTTATATATGGAATGCAATATCGTCAACAGAAGGGGTGGCGATGTACCTATAGTCAATTGACTATTTGCAAAAAGGGTCATAATCAGACACAACATAAACATTGGTAACTATAAATAACATATGTTGTAATCATTAGAAATGAACACAATAAATATGTAATCAAATTTCTTGCATATGTTAATCATTTATCTTAAGTTCGCTAAAAATTACATGATACGTGTATGCTACAAATAACTTAGAAGACGACATGAACAATATGCAACATCGTAAACATGAACAAATTTACCTTATATATGGAATGCAAGATTGTCAACAGAAGGGGTGACGACATTTTTAGTCATTAATTATCTTCTTCTTCTTCATCATCATCATCATCATCGCCATCATCACCATCATCATTACCATCATCATCGCCATCATCATCACCATCATCACCATCACCATCATCATCATCATCACCATCATCATCATCATCATCACCATCACCATCATCGTCATCACCATCATCGTCATCACCATCATCTTGATCTGCATCATCTGCTTCTTCATCATCTTCAATATCTTCTTCTTCCATAAAATTATACTTTATCGGCCTTCCTCTTGGATCATGTCTAACAAAAAATGACCAACCCTATTTATTTGGAACCTCTGAGTAAAACACTTTCTCACATTGGCTTGGAAGAACATAGGACTCATCTCCAACTGGCTCAAACGACCTTGTATTGATCATTGTAAATCTATTATCATGTTGAATAACCATTCTATCTGGATTATTTTGATTTAGTCATAACCTATACCATTTCACGACGAATAGAACTACTTTAAAGGTGTTAAATTCACACTCAATTATATCATCCAAGATGCCATAGTATTGATTTTGAGATTGTTGAGGATGTATGTCATTTCTAGATGATATATCGGTGAACTCAAAAACTACAGTTATCCCAGAATCACAAGTTTTCTTTGTGTCATCCAACCTTTTTATGCAAAATTTGTGGCCATGATAGTATATAGCTTTGTGGTGCTTGACCTGCAATTTTTGAAGTGTGTGTAAATTATTTGCATAGTGAGTTGATACGAAACATACGTCGAGTTATGATCATTAATAAATTTCTACATACCTCTCCACCTCTTAAACACTTTACTAGATCAACTACCATCGGCATAACATTGGAATCTCCATTACAATGAGCTTCTGTAACCAATGAAGCAACACCTTCCCATGTTAATGAGCAACCATTTTGTTGACATTGTTCAATCCATTCTGTCATCCAATCAAGATTATTCACAATATACAAATGTATTGCATCCCACTCACAACCACCTATTTCAAAAAAATACACCAATTAAAAATAATTTATATCGAAGATTTATATGAATTAATTAACTACAATAACATCTTAGATTTTCCTCTCACTTTCCTTGATCTACCTTTTTCCATCAAGTACTTCCCTTCAAATTTGTTAATTGAGTTGGGATCCCAAATACGATCTACATGGATGTTTGCTGCAAACTTAGGAAGATATTTAGTAATGTACACGATGGTCTGGTATACCATATATCCCTCCACCATAGAACCCTTGGGATGTGCTCTTTGTTGAACCAATCCTTTCAAAAATTTCAAGTGCCTCTCAACCATCCACATTGACCTGGTTGGTACAGGTCCACACAATTCAATCTCCTCAACTTGATGTATGAGGTAGTGTTCTTGTGCATTGAAAAAACTTGGAGGTAGACACTTTTGCATTTCACACATCAGAAGAGGAATTTTTCTCTTCCAATATTTTATATCTTCTTTATTGATTTCTTTAGATGACAACCACCTCATGTATTTTCCAAGATCATATATAACCTGTTTGACATTGTTGGCAAAGTGGTGTGGGAGAGATAGAGGTAGAACGTACTGCAATATTTGTAAAATGATCTTGTCAATATTTTATAAAAGAATACAATTGAAACTACATGCAGTATACAAATATATAGTGAATACAAAATAACATGAATTACCTTAATAAATGTATGCCAATCATGTGTTTTCAACCCTAGCCCAAATTCACTTTTATTTGATATGACATTGTTTATGTTCGCAGCAAATCTTGTGGGAAATCGTATTTTTTTATGACTTCTTTTATAGCATTGCTCTGCTGCTCTGACAATAACCAACTAAGGACACTTGTATCAATCTGGTCTCCATTGTTATTTGGTCGAATACCATTTTTCATTGCATGGTTGGATTCTTCAATGTCATTACAAGTTTTGACAATTTGATCTTTGTCACACCTTCCATCCAAGATTTTCCATAATGTCTCTGCTACATTCTTTCCAATATGCATAGGATCAAACAAATGCACAATTGGGATTTGCTCGTAGTACGGCAACCTAGTAAATTGCGTAAGATAAATTTTTAGTCCTTTTGGAAGTTGGGCATTGATGTCTTGACAACCTTCACAACCATCAATCACATCATCAGTAAACAAAACACAATATCGAAATATAAATTTGAAACAAAAAGCATCAAATGGAATGACATTACCTCGACGATTTATTTTATTGTATGCCAACTTCCATAGGCGAGGTTTCATTCTCTATGGCTTTGACATAGTCCCTTCTAGACCATTGAAAAGATATTTTTTGATAATTCGGTACTTATGATTTCTATGCAAAAAGTGTCTATTCTCATCAAACACCTACTTTCTTAAACTTTTTGAATGATGAGATTTTTTCTTTGGACCACAAAATGGACATGCAAATTTACCCTTTGTCTGAAGACCTACAAGATCATGTATAATTGGATTAAATGTGTTAACTTTGACATACCAGAAAAGAGGTGTCAAGAAGAGAACATACCACAAAAATGTGTTAGCCCAGGGGCATCATGTATTGTCCATACAAGCATTGCATGAAATTGAAATTATCTTTTTCCTATTGGTCTACAAATGTCATACATAGTAACCCCATTCCATAACACCACCAACTCGTCGATAACAGGTTCAATATATACGTTGATATCTTTGACTTGGTACTTACCTACTTGAATGAGCAAAAACATTACATAATTATTTTGACCATTTGATGGATTAGTAATAATAAATTAATTTAGATGACCACTAAATCAAAAAATACCTGGAACAATCAATGTCAACATTATGTGCTCTCTCTTTATGGACAACCAAGGAGGTATGTTATTGTTGATAACAAAAATAGGCCACACTGAGTAAGTAGATCTCATCTCTCCATAAGGATTGACACCGTCTGCTGCCAATGAAAGCTTGAGATTACGAGGTTCTTCTCTAAAGTGTGGCCATTTTTCCTCTATTTTCTTAAATTTCGAACCATCTGTAGGCATTCGCATAATGTCATCTTGACTTCTATTGTGTGCATGGTAATCCATAAATTGTGCCAAGCTATTGCACTTGAATAATCGTTGTAGACGTGGAATAATGGGAATATGCCGAAGAACCTTGCGAGGCACCTTTTTTGTTAATCGATCTGATTGATATCTACTGATATGACAAGTAGGGCATTGTGTCACAAATTCATGCTATTTATGATATATAATATGATCATTCGGACATGCATCTATTGTTTGATACTCCATTCCAATATCTTTCATGATGGAAAATAATTCTCGGTACGAGCAAGGTAGAATGTTTGATGGTGGTAACAAACACTCACCTATCAACCTACGACCAAAAATATAATTTCTTAATTTAAAGAATATTAATTGCTACACGAACCCAATGTTAATTGTAAGGGAACTACGAGTAAAATAATGAAAGAAGATGGCATACCTTAACATATGTGTCATTTCTACATTGGATAAACCATTCATAACCTTCAAGTTCACCAATAGCAATATAGCGGCAAGAAGAGTTGTTTTAGAGCCTTCATATAGGGACTGGTGTGCCTTCTCAAGTAAAGGTACATCAAACTCTGCATCATCATCACCATCATCATCATCATCATTATCATCTTGATCATCGTGATCATTTTGATCATCGTGATCTTCATCATCCTGATCTTCTTCCATGGTATCATTACCTTCTACTTCAATATTCACACCTCCATGTTCCCTCGTTTGGAAATCCGCATTCTCCAAATTGTCATGGTCCATAACATGAAACTCAGGGATATTGACCTATATGAAAATGATGACCTTATATTAACCATGACCATGTTGTCATCATCATGTTATGTAATTTATAAACTATTAAAATACAGACCAATGGGCGATACTCGTTTCCCCCTTCAATGTAACCATGTTTCCTACAATGTTGCTCAGCTGTTGTAATTAGATATCTTCGAGTCTTTATGCCCATACACATTTTTCAAGGACAATAAAATTTTCCATCACCTTTTCTTTTTAAGTTAGACCACAGTCTAGCAATTGTCTCTCTATTTTTTTGTGCATTGATATCGTCAGACATGGTCTTTCTTGAATGGAATGACTCATTGGTGGAAGAAGGATGATTTGTTTGCAACCTGCAGATGGAGTAGTAAGAGGAAGACACATATAAAAAGGAGTTAGGTCTCTAAAGCAAGTAGGAGTTAGGACATGTTGGAGTGGGGTCAGCCCAAGATATTTTGGAATCTTGAAGAACCTAGTAAAGGGTATCTGGAAAGGTGAAAATAAACAAGTATTTTTACAGCTACAAAGGAGGAATCGAGAGCATTATAAATAATGAAGAAGAAACTTAAATCCATACAACTTCACCTCTATTTACAATTTGACCTTTCTGCAAGTGAAATATGACAATATACAAAATTTCCAATCAAATTTTCACTTAAAAAAGAACACCAAATATACCTTTGCTACAATATCTTCTTCAAATTCTTCGCTATCAGATTCTTCAGAACTGCAAGCTCCTGTGCAGAAAAAATATGAGATGTACTAAGTAATTTTTGATGGGCAATATTTAAACAAATCAACTATCAAAAAAACAATTTATGAAATTCAGTTGCTTTATTATGTATTGAAGACTTGGCAAGATGTTCCCAAGTCTATCTATAGAATGCCTATCTGCATGGTTGTTTGCAAATAGTCTAGTATGGTACCGCTTTTGAACAACAACAAATGTCACTGGGGCTGGTAATTTGGCTCAAGAGATGCACAAGCCTATTGACACCACAAAACTTTTAGTTCATCATATAGCATTCAGTTGTCTTCTTTAACAAAATCCAAAGAGAATACAAACAAACTAATGAGCCGTGTCTATCTCAATTGAATAGCAAGTACTATAGTGAGTATTAGGAAACTAACCTTGCAAATAGCATCCAGTTCATAAAGTATTAGGAAAGTGACCTTGCTAATTAGTTTAACATAGATTGGTGAACAGAAAATTCATAATAAAAATCTGATTTTTTTCCACACTTGTTCAAACCATCTAATGAAACGACAAAAAATGAATTGTATACAAAGACCATATTGTGGGCTTTCCAAGTTGAAAGTGAATAGATGACCTTTGTGGGGTGTTGTACCAAGTGGAGCAAGTATGTGAGAGCTTGAAGATGAAGGGCTCCTATTTTGGGGCCAATATTTGGTGGTTTCGAGGTGCCTAGGGAGAACCTTTGATGCTAAGTCTTAGTTATGTAGACTTTGGAAAATCTGGTGAGCTTTCTACGAGTTTGTACCTGCTGTATTAGCAGCCACTATGGCCTATTCCAGACCTTCAGTATTCTAATTGACATCAATTATAAGTGTGCATCCAGATGTTAGCTACAATTGATTGGGGTGGCTTTTAGTTGTATCAGTCTAATTTGACATGTGTGATGGCAGTATCAACATGTTATCAGCATCTTACATTATTTAGAAGAGGTGTAGTTCAGTGGTTAAATGTTCGATCATTGTGGGAATGGTATTCTATGCTTTTTGTTAGGTTAATTTGTGTTGTTGCGGCAGTATGATTTTATAATATGAATGTTGTATCAGTTTGTTTCAATAATGTTCTTGTTATTTTGCTATATTGTAATGCATCTCACTATAATGTCCCCTTTTTGACATGACATTCAATAATAAAAATATAAAGTAAAAATATAAAAAATTAAAATAACATGTAATATAATTATAATTTAATTAAGTTTAGTGAATGATCAAAATGAATGCAATAAAGAGTTATGAGTATTGAAGGATTAAGATATAAAGGAGAGACCATTCTATGAGAAGATAACATGAAGGAAGCAAACAATCATTTGGAAATAAATTACTATTCTGTGAGGTAGCAATGAAGGGTGGCGACTCAATTCCTTTTGAAGGGTGGCAATTCTTTTATAAATAAAATATAAAGGGAAGATCAATAGAAATTCACCATCAAATGTCATTTCATTCAACTAGATACAAAATCAGAAATCCATTCAAGAATCAACTTATGAAATCATTACACACCAATATATCAAATCAGCATTCATTCAATCATCACTATCAATGTTTGTTAAATAATCAATCCTGAATCCATCAAAGTAGACCATTCAATTGTCCACCTATCATCAATTGGGAATCAAATATCAAAATAACCAAACAATCAGACCAGCAAGCAAACAATCAGTCACTTATACAGGCAAATATCAACTATTCAAGTATCAACCATTCTAGCATCCAATCATTTAAATATTTATAATTAAGACATAAATTGGTTAAGCATCCACCGATCAATCCTTCAAGAAATGATAATAAAGAGAAATCAGACAATTGACAATGATCTATCAAATACATCAAGATATCAATTTTGAATTCTAGTTAGTACTTGCAAACTGGACAGGTTTTGGGCCCATAGGGTAGGCTAAGGATTTGAGGCAATATTTATGATACATATTCCACAAAAATTAGCATAATTGGTATAAATACTAGGTTGTTACTGTAGAGCGTAAAAACTGGTTGATTAGGACATTTAGCAATTCTCGATTTGGGTACTCCATTTCAATTTGTTTAAATTGTTTTGTCCAATGTAGGTTGATGTTTTTTAGTTTCAACGTTGAAACCCAAAGTGTAATATTTGGTAGGCATGTTTGTTCTTATAGCCTTAAATTCATTGACTGTGATTTTAATAAAAATCTACGGCGAGACTTATTTTTCAGATGCATGATGAGAAACGATTTCCACATTGAAACGTTTTATGAGAATTCCTAGGTTCAACAGCTATGTCTTTTCTAGGGCTTATAGCATCTCTTCTTTTGAGCTTATGCAAGTGACAAAGTATGAGAAGGGTAGACTTTAGCAATGGCTATTGCTTTTGTTATTATTCCATTGTTTATTATTTTTCTTATCTCATATCTATGTTTATTTTACATTTTTTTATTTCCACGTAAATTGTGGCCTGAGGGGCCACACCTTTTTATATTGATTTTTAAAAAAAAGATCACACATAAGGGTGCATCTATAGCTAACTACTTAACATCTAGAATCATATTAACAAAAAGGTTCATATTCATTCTCAAACATATTAAATTATACATCAGCATAGCCAACAAGGCTAGCCTCCAAGAGCAATCTAGAAAATTTCTACTATTCAGAAGGGTGACAAGAATCATAGTCCATCTTGAAAAAATCATTTTCCAGACCGATACATAGGCTTTCTCAAGAGTATAGAGAATAGCCCAAGCTTCCATCTAATTTTTAGAATCAGTACTTAAGGAAGTAGAAAAGAAAAACTAAACAGAGGTTAAAGCTCCACTACTAGTACCACCCATTCCTGTTGGACGTGGATTACTCCTTGAAAACCCATCTATATTGATTTTGAGGAAATCATTTGGGAGGGGAGACACTAACCTAAATGGTTCACTTTCTTGATTTGCTAAACTCTGGGACCAAACCTATTTTGTGAAGAAAGAGAAAAGCATTGATCCAAGTGATTAGCAATGTGGAGATCCAAATGAACAGTTGACTGAGATAGCTCTTGTTTCGACAAACCACCCTCTCATGAAATCTCATTCATATTATAATCTTGCATGATCTTATCATAGAAAAGGTGATTATGAAATTGTTGGCCGTTACTACATGGCATCAGTCAAGAAAATCCAGAAGCCACAGGATTTTGTGTTGCCATACTTTGGGTTGGGACAGGTTAAATGAAATTGGGAGATCTTAAGAGTTCTCTCTCAAATTTTGAAAAGGTTCTAGAGGTTCACCCTGAGAACTATGAGAGCTTGAAAGCTGTAGGCCATATATATGCTCAACAAGGGCAGCGAGAGAAGGCTTTGGAAATTCTAAGAAAGGCAACTCGCATAGATCCACGTGATGCTCATTCCTTTATTAAGATGGGTGAGTTATTCATATCATCAGACCCCAGTGCAGCCTTAGATTCTCTTAACACAGAAAAGTCTCTTCTGAAGAAGAGTAGAGAAGATGTACCCATTGAATTGTTAAACAACATTGGGGTTCTTCATTTTGAGCGTGATGAACTAGAGTTGACTCAGCAAACTTTCATGGAGGCATTAGGAAATGGCATTTGGGTTGAATTCATCAATAAAAGCCCCAGTATCAATTCTGAAGTTTTTCCTGTGTGTTTAAAGGATATGGAATTCTTCCATCGACTAGAAGAAGAAGGTGTTTCACTTGAGTTGCCATGGGATAAAGTGACAACACTATTTAAATTGAGTTTCTTTTTAAATACTATTTAAATATAACTTAAAATATGAATTTATCCATGAGAAATCCAATGAATAGGTGCTCCTACATCATAGACAGAGATGCTGATGCAAGGTATGATGTTATTGACTTCCCTCTTAGTGCCCTAGTCCACCAACTCATACATGAAACTATGGGACAAAAAAGAAAAATGTTGGATTTAAAGCTTTTCCAATCAGTTATTAGGAGTATGAATGAGGTTTGCATGTCAGATTCGAATGAAGCCCTAAGATTCATTCAAAGACCCCACACCATTATCGGCATGGAGGCTTCAAGTGAAGCCCCTTGGGACCTTCATTCAAAGATTTGGCTTCATTTGAAGCCCCTAAAATTTAGCTTCCCCACTTTCCATCTGATTTCTTCATTATGGAAAGTGGGAACCATTATTGTGGCCCTACCCAAGAACAAAATTTTATCACCTAATTTTCCTTTTGTTGACTTCATGATCTTTCTATGAAGCAAATAAAATAATAATAACATTTTCTATGTTTAAAACTTCTATGTTGACTATAAAAAACATCTGCTGAAATAAATTTATTTGACAAATTCCATTAAAAAATTACAACCTTTTTCAACCTAGACTTATATTAGACATTTTATAAGTTACACTAGATTAACATGTTTAAAAGTAACTACACATATCTAAATGTGTGCACTACATAAGTGTGCAATAAAAATATATATGTATATTTCAATCTATCTTGACATATGTTCATAATCACTCGTATGAAAAGGAATGTATTCAAATATTTCAAGCTCATCTTTGTCATTTTCCTCCCCAAAAATGTGCATACAAGTAACAAAATATTATAGAAAGTCAAGTATTCAAACTATTTGCTAAATGTTACAAGAGAACGATAGATCGTTCATTGTTGAATATATAAAATATTTCATATACCACAGAATAACTATTTTATAAATGAAAACTTTCATACATGGGATGAAGCATTCTAGTTGTTTGAAAGTCTATTGGACATTGTGAGCTTCCATAAAAAATATCACAATAGTCCTTGAATACTTGAATGTTCTTTTTTCACCTATAAGTAGTGGTGAATATAGAAATAATGAGACATTTTATTTAATCTACTATATGGATTTGAAGCAGACAAAATTATTATAGCAACTCAATGCAAAGGAAAATCAATATATTTAATTTAAAATAGTCTAAATGTGTTCATACAAAAACTATATTTAATTGATCTTTATATATTCCTAGTTTTTCAGCTAATGACCAGCCAAATGAAGCCCATAAAGACAACAAGACACAATTTATACCCAAATTAGCATTTTAGAATATTATGAGTGAACCACTTTTCTTTCTTTGTAGCCTATTTTATCTTGGAAATAGGATACCAAATCATGTTGTTATCCTTGATTTATAATCTTATCCTAGTTGATATTTTCTAACAAAAAATTCAATAATCTATTTAGATAACTTGTCTTTTATAGTGTTAACCATTCTCCAAAAATACATTTTTTTTTCCTAAAAATATCTTCGAACTCAATGGAAAGCTCATGATTCAACTACCTCTTGTCTCATATTGAGGTATTTTGGGGATGATATAATAAATAATTCATTCCATCCTACATTGGTAATACTTCTTATTTGGTGAATACATCATTTCATCAAAAAGACTCTTTGTGTGGTGAACCTTTAGTATTTTACCTATATAGTAGATAGATCAAAAGCAACAACATATTTAAATAAACTAAATATCTCTAGAAACATATATGTATATATGTAATAACGTAAATCAAATCAATCTGGAATATTTTCAAGATATAAGTTAAATTCTCATGGATCATTTAGAAGTCATATGTCACAAAAACCTTCAAGTGGGTTACAATTTCTTATTTTTGAAAAATAAATCAAATATTGAATAAATTTGAACCTAAGATTTATTTAAAATAATTTTAAGATATATATTCAATAAAAAAATTTAAAAAAATAAAAGATAATAGAACTATATCATTGAACATAAGAGGAACAAAATTTCATCGCTTGATTTTCCTTTTGTTGACTTCAAAATATTTTTGTGAAACAAATAAAAAACAAATAACATTTTCTATGTTTCAAACTTCTATATTGACTACAAAACATCTTCTCAAATAACATTATTTGGTGAATTCAATTTAATAGATTAGAACCATTTTCAACATTAACTTATACTAGATTTTCAACAATTTTCAAACTTCTATTTTGACTACAAAAGATCTCTTGGAATATAGATCATCCATTGTTGAATATGTAAAATATTTCATATACCATACTATTTAATATTGCTAGGCTGTTTGAACAGCTACATGACACTGAAAAAGAAAATCTTTTATACAGGCTAATATTGTTCAAGTTTCCTGATTATGTGGATGCATATCTACAACTTGCAGCTATGGCCCAGGCTCAAAATGAGATCCAACTAAGCCTAGAATTGATTGGGCAGGCACTTAAGGTGGATAAAACCTCAGTAAATGTGATTACCATGCTTGGCAACCTAGAACTAAAAACAAGAATTTGGCTTCAAGCAAAAGAAACAATTAAAACTGCACAAAATGTATCAGATGGTAAGGATAGTTATGCTGACATTTCTCTTGGAAACTAGAATTATTTTGCAGCTTCACGCAATTGAGAAGAAGGATCTAAATGCAAAGGGAATACATCTTGTTAAGGCTAGGGAACTGTATTGTAAAGTGTTGGCTCAGAGACCTGGAAATGTCTATGTTGCAAATGGGGCAGGCATTGTGCTAGCCGAAAGGGGTCATTTTGATATTGCAAAGGAAATTTTCACACAGGTTCAAGAAGCTGCAACAGGAAATATCTTTGTTCAGATGCCTGATGTGTGGGTAAATCTAGCACATGTTTGCTTTGCACAAGGACAGTTTGGGCTTGCAGTGAAAATGTATTAAAATTGTTTGAGGAAATTTTATTTTGGCACTGACACCCAAATTTTATTATATTTAGCTCGATCACATTATGAAGCAGAACAATGGCAAGATTGTAAAAGAACATTATTAAGAGCAGTACATTTGACACCCTCAAATTACATGTTACGCTTTGATGTTGGTGTTTCCATGCAGAAGTTTTCAACTTCAACACTTCAAAAGAAAAAACGTACTACTGATGAGGTTCGTCAAGTAGTGTCTGAATTAAAGAATGTGCTCCGTGTGTTTAGTCAACTTTTAGTAGTGCCAAGCCCTCATACACATGGCAGGTTTCAAGGATTAATATAGGCCGCCCACGTTGTAGCCCTATATGATTGCTTTCACAACCTGCCATCTCCGTGCATTTTTTCTATATGTATGCTAATTTGATTTAAGGAACTATTAGGCTATGTAATTGTATGATTTGATCATGAGAAAAACTTTGTGGAATAATGAAATATGATACAAGAAACAAGGAATATGCACTATGTTTCAATGAATTTTTAAAAATGTCAAGGTTGATTTTGCAAGATGAGCATCATAGAACTTTACAAAATTATGAAGACAAGGCAGATTTTGTGTTGTTGAACAAGAAAGCATATTTCTAACTGAAGTATTGACATAAAAAGTTTAGTAACTATCCTAGAAAGTAATCTTGACGAAAGAGAGCATATTCTTAAAGTAGTGGCTTGGTAGAAATCCATTAAAAGTGTCCATTAAAAAACACAATACAGCCTGAATATGTCAGTATATGGCAGAGAGTTTTACATGGCATTCCTGGGATAAATAGAATAGTAGTCAAGCCCTATTCAAGAATGAAAAAGCTTGTTATTTTCCAAGGAAAGGACTTCTATCAAGATGAATCATTAAATGTGGAGTGCACTTTGTAACAGACACAAAAGATTTCATGAAAGTTGTGAAAGGGGTGTAGAAGATGCTCACTTTTTCCTTGCAGAGTAACAAGTAGTTGGTGTTGTTGTTTCTATTAGTGTGAATTATGCAAAGTAGCCAATTGTGTTTGATAAGAAACTCAGTGTCAATTCAGACGACATCCATTTCAAAGGAAGAAGACCTGATAAAGATAAGGCTCTTCAAGCCCTAAGGAGATCAAAAGCGTTCAAAATTCTAGAACCCTACACAGTCGAGAGAAGAGAGAGTGTGCAGAGTTTCCCCTAATAGTTGAGATCATGAACATAATCCAAATAGGTAGTTCATGGAAAGTCGCATAGTATGAGTGAAGAATCTAATGAGATGATACACTGCATATCATAAAAAGTGGAAAAAATAAACCCCAAAAAAAACTTTAAAATACCATGTGATCAGAGCATGAAGGAGGTGGCAAGAACAAGAGCTAAAACAAAATGGTGATGACATTCAAGAAAGGACAAATGGAAGTCTACAATCATAGCAATAAGTTGCAACAAAGTTTTATTACAATGTTCTACAATCAAACGCACCCATCAATGATCTATAGCAGACGTGCCCTTGTGCCCTTTTCGATGGAGACCGAACTTTTTTGCTTCCCTCACGCCAATGTTGATGGAGACAGAACTTTTTTGCTTCCCTCGTGCCAATATTGATGGAGATCAAACTCACAGCTTCCCTCGCACCAATGTTGATGGAGACCAGACTCGTAGCTTCGCCAAATGAAATGTAAATTACATTTTTGCCCTTTTTTTTTTGTTTTATGCTGTCGTGTGTGTCATAATTCTGACCAAAGTAATTTGTCACAATTGCAACCAACACGGGCATGTTATTAAAAAAACAAAAATTTGCTTTATAATGTGACCAACCAACCCATTTAAAAAACTTGGTCGCAATTTAGGGTGAAATGCACTAGTGACATGTGTCACTAAACTCCTCGGTCGATCAACAAATAACAATGTCATTTCAATTTGGTGATGACATGACACTGACACGTCTGACTCATGATGTGAGTCATCCTGATACCTGACTAACTTAGTTAATGGGAGTGGGACCCACAACCCACGGGGCCACCACACCATTCATCGGTGTTGTTCGATGTTTATAGATCAACGACCGAAGTTGAGTTTCGAGCTGAATGGAAAGAGAAACCCTTTCATTTCAAATGCATCCCGAAATCATGACACGTGTCACTTCTCAGTTAACACATTGACATAATCACATTCCACTTGCAGTTAACAGTGATGTTATGAATGACATTAATACATTATGATGGGTTAGTTAACACTTAGCGCGTGTCTAGTAACTAGTGGTCCACAATTTCACTCACATTTAAATTGAAAGTGTACTGTGTGACGACTATAGATTATAGAGTATAGATTGTACAATTTTGGCACGTTAAGTTTCTTTAATTTTGTAGTTATACACTGTCTACAGATTTAGAAATTAGAAAGGGGTTACAATTTACAAAGTTACAATGCAACAAAGTTACGGATTCTTAATTTCTAAGTTGAGGATTGTGGTCTGAGGAAAGAAACAAACTACAGTCTCTCAGCTCTCTGCAAAAATCAAAACTAAGGGCAACATGAATGTGAACGGATAAGTGTAACTACTAAAATCCTGAAAATTTACATCCTGCATTTTAAATTTTTCAAGCCTCTTGATTTACAACTTTACTGTTTATATTATATTAAAAAAATTAGTCTGTAAGGTTTTAATTTTGAATCACTCCTATAGGCTTGTAGCTGTGTTTAAATATATACCATGATGGGCAAAAAAATACCAAGAATAACATGGGCAAAATAACAAAATTCCACAATATGCTTAAAACACTAGGTTTCAATGATTTATTCCATGATATACATGATCATGTTATTCATGGAAATAAGGGTATAATGGAGATAAGATTTGCACTTGAAAACAAGTGGAACGATCCAAATAAGGCTTCAAAATTTTGTTCATTTAACCCTAGTGTAAATGCAATTGCAAATAAAATTGCACCATGGGTAGTTGTGTCGGCACACATGGCATTACCTCAAGTATTCCCTTGCCTAGAAATTGTTATGCTTTGCGCTAAAAATTATGATGAAAATAGAAAAGCAATTGTGAATAAAATTACTCAGGAGGAAATTTTGTCCATAACTGAGAGTGAATTTGCTAGTCTGTTGAACCTAGGGTTTTAACAACAGTGAAACATACATGTTGACTTGGGAAAGCTAGCAAATGATTATGAAAAATTAGATGCAAAATAGAGAGATTCTTATATTAGAGGAATAACAAGCGGTTGTAGGCTGAGTCCAAATCACATGCCTCCTTATGATTTTGAATTTTTTGTGCCATGGGCACAGGATAGTATTTCCTTGCTAGCATTTTGTTTGGGATTGGATAGCAACAAACAAGTGGATGCCAGCATTCTTGAAATGCTTTATCATATTCATTTTAAAAAAGAACCAGTAAGATATTGTTTTATTGAGCACATTGTTCATTGCATGCAAGATCAATTACTAATGATTCAAAGAGGTTCAGAGAAGACATTTAGATTCATAACCTACTTGTGCTATCTTCTCTTAGCAAAGCATCATGCATTATTTGAGGCAAACAAGCTTTGCAGTCAGACTCAAGGCCAAAATCTAATATATGAGTGGACACCTCAGATAAGGAAGATTGATAACAGAAAGAACTACAACAATTTTTTAGACTTCTTTTTGGCACCAATGTACCATAAAATTACAGGCACTCCAATGCCTAGATTGCTTGTTACTTGTAGAAATTGCATTCAACTCGAAAGTGAACTACAATTGGCTGACTGGTACTTAATGGAAGAGTACACTATGTTAAGGTTTTATGGTTCATGGGTAGAACCCTACAAACTTCCAATACATGTAATAGAGAGGGTATTTGCATTGGAATATGTATGACAAATGGAGAGCACAGATGTACTCTTTCATGGTTAGCAAAAGAAAATGATATTTCCCTCCTTGTCATTCTCCTTTGGAGGGTTTTCATTTGAGAGAAGAGGATTCAAAGTGGCAGAAGTCTTTTTTTCAATTTTTCGATTTGATGTTGACAGTCACTGATGGTATGATCCACTGAACATAATTGGAGCAAGGCTTAAGGGCATTGAGACTTCTGCAAGCAAATATCAACATGAAAGTATGCCTTTGATTGAAAATTTTAAAAACATGGGCTCCTGGGAGGAGGTCAAAAAATAGATGGAGAAATATGCTACTGAAAATAATATATCAATACAGGAATTGTCATCACAAATAATGGCATTGCACAAACAAAAAGGAAAAGTGCAGGGCATGACATCATTCAATTTCTACAAGAAAGCTGATAAACCATCTACAAAACCTATTCCAAAAGAGCTAATGAATGAATGTATAGATTTTGGATGGAGTCGAAGCAAAAATTTTCAATTTTGGGAAATGAGGAAGAATCTCAGTGAGCCAAAGATCTCTGCAGATTGTGATGAGGTTGAAGAAGATACAATGTTTGACGAATTGTGGAATAAGGAGCATCCACCTGAAGCAGGTTGCAGTAATACTGATGATGATTATGATGACTAGGATTCTTTGAATCCCTCATCCAATACACAAATTCAAAGAGGAGTTGATGCATCCACCAAACTTCTATATAGCAAAGGGGCAAAAATTGTAGAAAAAATGGGCTACCAAGGTTCTAGTGGTCTAGGTCCTAGTGGAGAAGGGGTTTGGTTACCACCTCAACCATAAGCTGTAGCACCAAAACATGGTCAGAAACTAGGCCTTGGGAATGGAGATCAATCATCAACTCAGTCAATTCCATCCACATTGGATTCATCTCAGTTAATTAAATTTGTTCCTGCTTCATTTACAGTTCCACTTCCAAGCACTCAGATTCAATTTGAATCAATTGTCACTCACACAGCTCTAGATATCATGGGTACAACTACAAGTAGTGGTCTAAAAAGGACATTGTATATAGATGCAAAAAAATTTGGTCCCAAAGACCAAGAAAGTGTAAAGAAGCAGAAGGTTATGACAAGTATTAGTAGTACTACTAGTACAACAATGCCAATGGTGACTGTGAGTCCAACAATTGCCCATCCTTCAGGACAAAACCCTCAGAACAGTTCTCAAACCCCACTAATGGGTCTAGGTGTTGGTTATCCTCATGGTATTGGTGGAAGCTCGTACATCAGAGCAAGTGCTACTGCTATTTCACCATTCAAACATTCAATTGTCTCACAAAATCCTAATTTTCATTACAATGAATTTGTAACTAACTATGAAAAATCAAAAAAAAAGAATAGACAATGAAGATGGAAGCAATTGTTGCAGCTCATGATGCAAAACCTACAACCAATAGGTTATTTCCCACATATGACCCAGATAAAGATATGATGGAATTCATGGTTGTTATGCCACCAGCTAGATATAACAATCCACCAGAGAGTCAGTTAGATCCATCTAATTTTCAAGTTAGCACCCTCCAAATGGATTTATCCAAAATTTAAAATGTGGACAAGATAAATGTGTCCAAAATGACCAACCAAGTGGTCTACAGTTCAGTAATGAAGTTGGAGAGAGAGAAAGGAAAGCTTCAGGGCACAATAGATAAGTTAAAGGCAGACCTGGCAAATGTAAAGGCAACTAAGAAAGCAACAATAAACAGGTGCAAAGAATTAGAGAAAAGGATAAAAAATTCATCCTCTAGCTCTAAAGAAGCAATTGAACAGCAAGAACAAATGGACATAGAACTAAAAACTCTAAGGGAAAATTTGGGGAAAATGGAAAAAAAAACTTCAAGATGAAAAAGACTCTTCAACAAAGTTATACAAAAACTTGGAGAATGTTTCAAATGTAAACAATAAGTTAAATAAAGAATTGGAAAATGAGAGGGTAAAAACAAAAGAGTGGGAAGAGAAAGCAAAAGGGTGGGAAAATAAAGCAGAGCAAATAAGAAAACATAGTGAACACTAGTACTCAGAAATGAAAGAAGACCTAAAGAAGGCAAATGATACTATTAAAAAATATGAAAACGGCTTGAATGACCAAGTAAATAATATAGTAAAGAAAATAAAAAATTACTTCTCGGGGCAAATAAAGACTTCTGCTAATAGGTTGTGTGATTGGTTCGAACTCTACAAAGCTCTTACAGATGTTTTTGGGAAGTTGAAAGAGCAATTTGAGGAGAACAAAATTATTGGTCAAAGACAAAAAACTGCAAAGTGGATTATGGAAGAAATCAACAGCACTGCTGACAAGCATTTGGCAAGCAAGGGAATTCAAGACCGCATTGGTTCAATAATAAAGTCGACCTCTGTATTTCATAAATGTCAAAAACTAATAGAAGCAGAAGTAGTTCTTTCTTTATTTGGGCCAAAGCTCACCAAGATGAACAATAAAACAGCAAAATTGATATCTCTTGGTTTACCGAGTCCTAGACCTAATTTCTCAACAATGGGTTTCATTGGAAGAGAAGTTTACAAACAAAATTTGGAGGACCAAATAACCTCTAATTTAGGCAACCTTCCTCAGGATAGAACTCATGAAGGCATTGCAAAGTGCATCAAAACATTCACAAATTTGCATGCACTACTGGAAGGAACATTGCTTGAAACTCACTCTTCCAAGTATGGAACGTTGACTAGAATGCAGGTCATTTACCATAACATCAAAAAAATTTCCCTTCCAACCGAAGAAGAATGGAGCATACTACAAAAACTTATAGTCTGTATGTGAAAGTACTTTTAGTTTCAATCATCTCTATATCTTTACTATATATGAATATCTTTCATATTATCCTACATACTATAGTCTAGACTCTAGAATTGAGTTTAAAGTAACAAGTTTGAACTTTGTTTTTTGAATAGGATCAATGTTGCAGTCTTGCAGATGCTATTGCATATGCTAAAATTGCTAATTTACTAAACTGACCTATCAAACGCAGAAATGTACAACTAAAGTTGTAGAGATGTTGTAGACTTGTAGATGTCTTACTGATTTAGATTTTGAGACTTCACATTAGGCAAATCGACTTGAAGCTGTTGTTGCTCCCTTGTTTCTATAAAAGGGAATTCAAGGTCATTGGCTTACAAGAATTGTACCATATTAGCTGAATATTGCAAATGAAAACCATTAATAATTATTAATTGTGGAATTGAATCTATGATTCTATCTAATTTTCATGTTTTCCAATTCAATGTATGTTGAATAAATGAATAAAATAGAAAAAAAAAATTCATTCAGGAATTTCAAATTCAAATATGAATGATCATTGATGATATGATATAAACTACACTCTACAGTAATAATACTCTTTGTTCTCAAATTTTAATGATGAAACATAATACATTCTAATTTCTTGCTTTTCTAAAATAAACATTGAATGATAAGATATCATATAGTAGTTAATAAGTTCAAAAAATACCTATCAGTTGCCATTGCTAATTTAGAAAAAATTTCCTAAATTTTCCAATTCATCTCTATGTCATCATCATCATCCAATTATGGTGGTCCAGTTGCTTCATTGTTCTCTTCATTTTCATTTGTGTCTTCTTCAACTTCAAGTTCACTCTAACCTCTGCTTCTATAACTCCCAATCCCATGGCCAATGCCGATGCCAATTGTACTTGTCCCACTTGGAGTCACTGTAGGAGATTGGTTAATGGTGTTGCCCAATCCCAACCCTCTTCTTTTGCATCTTTTCTTCCAGATTTCCATTGCTTTTTGAAAAGGAAAAGTATTGACATTATACCTAGATGTGTATACCCTCAAGCATGATTCCAAATTCTTGTCTAGTTTATTTCTTAGCTTTGATTTTAGGAAGCCCAAAGCACTAAAAACTCTCTCATCCTCCACTGAACCCAATATCATGGTTTGACCTAGATCAGCAAGCTTGAAGTACTCTAAAATTTCTTCACGCAACAATGTGCTCTATTTTAGTTTTGTCCAAAGCTTTGTTGTCGAGCCCTCTTCATGTGGGTTACGCATTAATTGATATTGATGTTTCATGGTCCTTACAAAGGTGCTTGATTGCTATCTAAGAAGACCCTCATCTAATATTTTGTTGATAGTCACTCCATTGAATTCTATAGATTTACAAAATTCCTTTATCAAAATCAACAGCCTTCTATGATAATCTTCCTTATTGTTGAAGGACCAATATTGAGGAAACACAATTGCCATGGCCTCAAGTAGTTGATCATATGGGAATCATGATATTATTTCAGAGGAAACTCTATAGGCTATGTCCCTTGTTGTAGATGCTATAGACTCAATGATCTTGGTAAACTCTTCCCTTGTAACTCTTGTAGCTTGCTTCTTTGGGGCACTGTAGTACATTAGTATCTGAAATCCCCTTACAAAAACACATAAATCTCCATTTTCAATGATCTTTAAATAATTATCAAGATCATCCAAATCTGTTAGTTTCTCCCAGTGATTAAATCTATCATCGAATAAATTTAGGTCAGTATGATAGAGACTATCGAGGGCTCGACATGACATTTTACGCAACTGAGCATATTTTGCAATATACATGGCTCTTTGCTAGGCTTTTTTCATAATTAACCTCATTTCTTCTAGCATGGGAAGAAGAGATGCCAAAGTCAAAAGTGTCTCTATATTTCTTAACCTCCGAAGCAGGTTGCCACATCTCTGATTTTTTGCATTGTCCCAATTTTTGTACATCAGTCCAATCAAAGATTGATATTTGGAAAATACTTGATGCGCTGGTCCATCCAAAGAGATCCATTTGGTATCAAAATCTTTTAGAAGCTTTTTTCCATCAGTAATTCCATCAGAAAAGTGTTAAAATTCCCTAAAATGCTTGGGACTTCGACAAAAATATGCATACAACTCTCCTACTAAATCTTCAACCTTGTTTACTGAAGGAAACTTCTTCACAACTCTAAAAGCAAGATTCATCCTATGGGCCATACAGTGAATGGAAACAACATATGGTGAACAAGAAGCCTGCATCTTTGTACAAAGACCATTCTTTTGACCTTGCATTACTGAAGCTCCATCCGCTCCAACACAAACCAACTTCTTCACTATTGTCAATTCATTCATAGCTCCATATTCAATTAAATTGCTCTTTACTAATTGAAATAAAGTTTTTGCTATCGCATTGTCTCTCAATTTAGCAACAGATAGTAGATGTGGTTGGCAGACATTATTTTGTATAGTATAAACATGCATGCATACCCACGACATATTATCTATTGTAGTTGACTCTTTTAATTTTCTTTGTACATCCTCTATTTCAACCTGTGCAATACAACTTGCCCATTCCCATCCACTATTTATTGACCAATGACTGACAAGATAGTTAGGAACTTTCAGAAAGCATAAAAAACCACTCATTTCTAGATAGTCTGTCATTGGACGCCCTCTGCTCAAAATATAGAAAACATTACTTAATTGAACAGCTTTTCCACATTCTTCTAATTTACTTGCTTTTGCAAAAATAGCATTAATAGAACCTTGAACTTCACCAGGCTTCGTCTGAAATTTTTGAAACATATAATATTCTTCAGCATTCCTTTTATGTTGACATTGCTCCTTTGTTTTATATCTTACCACTTTTATTTCCTTACCATCTACAGTTGAGGTTTCGTAAATCTTAACAACATGTTTCTCTATGGTGTCTAGTTTAAGATGCAACCACTTTTCCTTTTTATACTTCCAACTACAAATTGCACATTTGCATTCTACTGGTGGCTCACCTACAATTGGATTGTCCACGAGCTCAATGAATGGATACTTTTTTGCCCAATCAAATTTAAATCTCCTGGCCATCTCCCAGTGACGATCAGTTTTTTCTTTCGATTTTCCTCTCCCTTTAGTGTTACTGTTAATTGCACCATCACAATCACCGAAGTCAATTGATTCATCCTGGTACTGGTTATTTACGAGATATTCTTCTTCAAGGTCATCTTCATTAGAGATATCAGGCTCTGCAACTCCGTCACTAGATTTATTAGGCTCCCCAATTTGTTGAATGGACTCCTATGTAGGTTGAGATTGTACAGGCTCCTCTGATGATGTACCTTGTTTACTTTGACCAACATTTTTGCGTCTACCCCCGCAAACGTATGAAGATATATTTCTGCATTTTGTTGGCCTCTCTTGGACATCTCCACCTTCATTAGTCCTACTCCTCTTCCTATTTAAATTTGACTGTGACATCTCCATCAAATTAAGGATGCAATAAAATACTATGGACTCGTAATCGTAGTTGTTTTGGTTCTCTACTAATCGCAATACTATGAAGAAGGCTCCTTCTTTTGGCATGTTTCAATAATGAAACTCATATGTCTTAAATAGACAACTACAAATAAACCATTTTCATTTTGGCGAATGGGCCGCCCATTACATATGATAAGAACTAATATTTGGCGAAGCCAGTGTAATTTCAAGTAACCGAGTGGGAAAATAGGGTGGGAATTTGGGACCCCATTGTGTGTGATGCATGGTGAATTGGGTCCTAGGACAAATAAAAATTTCACATAGGAAAATGGAAATTTGGCGAATGATGATCGTCAAAAGAGACACTCAATTAATTCTGTGGCAAATAAGAGTAAACATTAAAGAGAAATATGGGTGAAGAACTTGACTACCAAACTAAAATTACGTAATAATAGTGGCGAAAGTTTCGACCACTATATGAGTATTTTATAAAATCTAGGGGAACCGGTCAACTAGTATACGATGTTTTTTTTTGCCAATTTCTATAGCCCGATCGGGACATATTCGCCAACTGGCAACTAATCACCACTAAAAAAATTCTTTATGTGTATGTCTATGTCTATGTCTATGTATATGTCTATGTCTATGTCTATGTCTATGTCTATGTCTATGTCTATGTCTATGTCTATACATATACATATACATATACATACATATACATATACATAAACATATATATGTATATATATCTTATACATATACATATACATACATATAGATATATGTATATGTATGTATGTGTCTGTATGTATGTATATGTATATTTATATGTAACTGTATATATGTGTGTGTATGTATATATGTATGTATGTATGTGTATATATTTACTATAGCAAAAATGGTTGTGATTTTCCTCAAAAAGCAAAGCGACAAGCTTTCAATAGTTACATTTTTTTAAATTCTCAATAATAAATTTAAAAAAACAAATCCTAACCTAAAAATTATTTGTGTAATGGTTCTTTTATCATTTAGAACATCCCAAAATCATTGAAGTTCCAATTTTCAACTACTTTTGCAATTTGTTCTTCAAAATTAGTAGGGTCAATACCCATTTCAATGAACATAGCTCAAAGCTCTACCTTTTCCCGCTCCTTTTCTAGCTCTTTCATGGTGTCTCCCAAATTAGCAAAGAGAACCTACGAAGTTGAGTAATAATATCGTTATGCTCTTCATCCGCGTCTAGAGTCAAATTCGAGTTGATAACATGGATTAGATTTTCATTCAATGATCCCTCTACCATAGGGAGTCCCATCTCTATGTAATGTCCCGGATTTGGACATTTGATTATAAATCCTAACTCTACATATATTTTTCTATATATTTTCTCTCTGATTGCAAATGATTCCCCCTTTTTATATTTTCCTTTATATTCTTCATACTTCTATTTATCTCAATATTAAATTTCTTTGTGTATATATAGTTTTCACTTCTAGGAGTCATGTCTTTCCATTATATTATTATAATAATATTATATTTATAATATAATTATATTATAATATAATATATAATACTATAGTATTTCTATTATTATATATAATATATAATACTATATTATTATATAATACTTTATAGTGTTTCTATATTAAAATATATCTTAATCATCATAATATCATTATTTATTTATAATTATATTAGATTATCATTTCATTCATTTCGTTGATTATTAAATATTATATTTATTATCATATGTACTAAGGGATTTATAGAGAGTAGTTTATATAAATTGTCTATAATTGATTATAATTATAATTATATTTTATGTTATAGTTTAAAATTTAGTTTTGTTAGTGATATTACTTATGAATATTTATTAAAAATGGGGACATGACAAGTCCACCCCTCTCAAATTTCCTTGTCCTCAAGCAACTGATGTGGTCCATAGCTCAAATTCATTCTTTTCCCTGCATATGAGTTAAAATACTTGCAAACATGTTAGTATATGATAGTCTATGAATGAAGACACAAAGTAGACACATTAATACATGAAGACACAATGCAAACACAAGGTGGACACAGGAATGCATGAAGACACAAAGAAGACACGAGGCAAACACATTGATGCATGAAGACATGATGTAGACACAAAGTATACTTGTTTAGAATCTTGCATACAAATTGAAATAAGAAAATGTAAGAAAATATTTTACCATTTTGATCGTGAATGTCATGCTCCTTTCCCTTGTCTCGAAATCAAAAGTTCTTGAAGATGTGTCTTTTAGAAACTTTTCTTTAAAGATAATACTATAATAGGGTGTCTAATTCCCTAGTGGATGGTAGATTTGCTACTGCTTGAATTTGGACACACTAAGCTTGGGGCTCCCTCAAATCTTTATCCATATTGGGATCCTTTTGCCCCAGCATGGTCGATTTACTTTTCCCCCTGTGCGCACTCCCTACCCACTACTTAGATGTTTAATTCTATTGTGGATGGTAGATTTACTGTTGCTCGAATTTGAACACGCTCAGCTCGGGGCTCCCTCGGATCTTGATCCATATTGGGATTCTCTTTCCCCAATGCCACTGATTTACTCATCCCCTTGTGCACACTCCCTACCCACTAGGAACATGATTAATTTCAATATGCATGGTAGATTTACTACTTCTCAAGGTTGAACATGCTTAGCTTGGGAATCCCTCATATCTTTATCCATATTGGTATTTTATTGCCTTAATGTGACCGATTTACTCCTCCCCTTGTGCACACTACCTATCCACTACATATCCAATATAATGGTTCATATAGATTTATCCCTATTTACTAATATTATGTTAGACTCCTTATGAAAGAGTAGAAGATGACCACATTATTAACATATGGTTAGACTCAATTCTATTCTTACAATTATGTTTATAAATTATTATAATAATTGAAATTAGTTATTTCCCCCTCTTGAGAGACAATATGAGTCTCCATAACATAGTATCATTTCGATATTAATCTTTTCTTAAAACATTGTTTTTGTGTTTGAAATTATAAATTATCATCACATATATCATAAACTCATAATATCCTATTATAAATATAAATAAAATAAGAAAGGAGAGTAAGGTATACCTTATACGTTGTCTCATATTTAGGAAATTACCTTGTATTTGGGCTTTGACCCCACCTTTTATGTTTAAGGAACCCTCACTGATCCTTTGTTAATATGGTTTGAGCCGATGACCCTCATAGCTTAGTAAACCTCCTCATCACTTGTAGATGATTATAGACTAGAAATCTTTGATTTAAATCATCATTAGTAGTGGGTCCATTATTCCCACAAGTTGATTATATTTGATGTTTTCTCCAATGTGCTTTGAATCAGATCATGAATAGATTAATAAGGTTCATAAACATATATAGTTATCAGATTCTCTGAGACGGGTTTAGTGATGTGATGTGAATGAAAATGATGTGATGTTTCCATTTGTATCATGTCAGGATCGTTGATCCAATCAAAGGAGGAATTTGGAATTCATGTATGGGAGCTTTAGTATGCTAATGAAGCTTGTGCCAAGAAACTCTTTAGGAACAATGACCACATTTTATGCGAGTTGAAAGAGTGATTTTATTTTATTTCTTGTTAGAGATGAGTGGATGTGATAGATGCATGTCTCAACAAAAAATAATGATTAAAGTGTAATTTCCATGCAAGTGAGCTCAAAGGGTGAGAATCATGATGAGATAGACATGGAATTTTTGGGAAATAAAATAGGAGAACCCTATGTGTTGTACACCAACATCTTTGGTGAAGGTCTTAGTCGAAGGTAGAAAAAATTTTACTTGTGGTTTGATCCTACTACTGACTTCCACACTACACCATCCTCTGGAACCAGATTTGTAACCCATTTCTTTCATCCACATCACAAATTCTTATTTTGCTTGATCTTCTTCTTTCCTTTGAACTTTACCTTGGTCATTCATTGATCACATAAGTGTTGAATTTCTATCGTTGTTCTTCTATAATGATTTAATGCTATTTGATTAATATTATTGTTATTCCATGAAGAAAGTCTCCATGTAATGTCCCTAGAATGTGAGTGTTGTTCTCAATACATGCAATGTCCACTTGTAAATGCATTCTCTTTGAATATAATATATGTACATTTCCAAACCCTAATTTTCTATTTTGGCTACTCAGCATAGTTTTTGTACACGAACATCCTCCAATATTGTACATTATAGGATAATGGTGGTCTCTTACCAATAGAGTAAACCCAACTTGCAATTGATATGTATTGGGTGCAATGTAATAAAGAATTACAATATCTGCTTAATGAGGATACAAGTGATAGCTTATGACATTCTAGTTTTTGTATATAAATATTTTGCATTCTCTCTATTTAAGACTAAACCCTTGTTTGTTAGTTCTGATCATCTGCATCTTATCTCTACCAAATTCATTCTGCATCTAAAAAATTAATTCTTTACTCGAGTATAATATATTAGTATAAATCCATATCTAATGAGACTTTTCATATATAGGGATATGTGCTTTTATATATCCCCAGACCCATATTGTACTCAGCGTATGCACATCTAACTTCATCCTCAAAGTGGATCAAATTGTGTTGCTTGATCTCCTCTCATCAAATGTTGACTAAAATAAGTTGATTCTTCCTTTTAAATATTTGCTAGTATGTGGTCCCCAAACTTTGAATGCTATGATCATAATCTTAGATTATCCATTTGAAATATGCATCATTTGATCCTCTACGTTTTGAATCTTATTTTTATTTCGTCTCATGTTTTCCTCATTCATTTTTATTATTTTCCTTTCTAAAATATATGTACATATTCATGTTCATGTTTTGCATTCTTCCCATCAGGATGGCAAGAACATGCTCTGATACCACTATAATATCTCCAATTCAGACATTTGATTATAAATCATGACTCTGCATATATTTTTCTATATTTTTTCTCTCTGATTGTGAATGATTCCCCTTTTTATTACTTTATATTCTCCATACTTCTCTATATCTCAATATTAAATTTATTTATTTATATATAGTTTTTACTTCTAGGAGTCATGTCTTTCCATTATATTATTATAATACTATTATATTTATAATATAATTATATTGATTATTAGATTATAATATAATATATAATACTATAGTGTTTCTATTATTATATATAATATATAATACTTTATAGTGTTTCTATATTAAAATATATCTTAATCATCGTAATATCATTATTTATTTATAATTATATTAGATTATTATTTCATTCATTTTGATGGAAATATTATATTTATTATCATATTACTAAGGGATTTATATAGAATAGTTTACATAAATTATCTATAATTGATTATAATTATAATTATATTTTATGTTATAGTTTAATATTTAGTTTTGTTAGTGATATTACTTATTAATATTTATTGAAAATGGGGACATGACACTCTAACAATTAACCATGTTTATTGTTAGATACAATTGTTCAATTGTGTGTTGTCTTTGATGTTACACAAATGTCATACCAGCTATCAGACAGAGTTTATCGAGCTCAAAAGGTTAGCAAAGTAAATTACAAAGTCTGTCGAGTGTTCTTGAATATTACACTGTGGAGACAGAGTCTATCGAGCTCACTCGAGCACTGAAGGCTTTTGTGACAGAAATCAATTTCTATCGAGCTAGCAAGGTCAGTGAAGGGAAATTAGTTTCTACCGAGCTCACAAGGTCAGCAAAGGAAAGTTAGTTTTTATCGAGTTGACTCGGCCTCCAAAAGATTTTACAGAGTTCGTAGTGTTTACCGAGCTTCACTTGGTCAACACTGGAAATCATTTTTGGAACAATGTTTACCGAGAAAGGTCGGCCAATGAAGGATTTCATTGTTTTGGGAAATAAATTTTATTTGTTTCATGTAATGTTTGTAGCCGACTAATGTATTTTTTACTAGTAAATGTAACTTGTAAATGAGCTGACTTGACAATTTTTAATGTATAAATAAAAGGTCAAGTTGTGGATTCTAATTGTAATGAACGAGCATGCAAGTGAGTTGATTGTTTGAAGAGGAAGTGTGAGAAAATTTTGAAGAAGGATCAGATATCCTTGAGGAGCAGCAAAGTTGTATCAAATCAATGAGGATCTATTGAAGCAGAACAGAGATCTATAATAGCAAAGTTCAATTGCATCTGATTCAGGTCACTTCATTGTTACTTTTTCATCATTGTAGCAATAATTTGTAAATCTCTTAACAGATTTGGTCTAACAGCCATTTTGTAAATCCTCTAACAAGGCGGACAGTTCTACTAAATTGTTCTAAAGTCCTCTAGCAAGGCCACTCCTAGCAGGGTGATTAAATCTTCTAATAGGGTCACACCTAATAGTGTGTTTTGTAACCTTTAACAAGGTTGGCTAGTAACAGGGCTCACTTCAGAAGAGTAAAAATTGGTAGCTAGTTACTTGGTGGTTTTTCCCATATTGGGTTTCCACGTTAAATCTGGTGTCTCTTGTGTTCATGTTATTTACTTTTGCATGTATTTTAATAATAGTGAATTCTTAAATATCAGTAATAAGTTAATACACAGTTCATCTATTGA
Organism: Cupressus sempervirens; assembly: GCA_028749045.1. Taxonomy (NCBI): domain Eukaryota; kingdom Viridiplantae; phylum Streptophyta; class Pinopsida; order Cupressales; family Cupressaceae; genus Cupressus; species Cupressus sempervirens. The sequence goes on from CM053788.1 coordinate 147,688,067, forward strand.
GTTACATCATTTTTCTATGTGGCTACTGAGTGACAACAGTAACTAGTTATTTAAGACATCTAAGGGATCTGTGGATTTTTTTTGTGGTAACTGATTCACCACCCCCCCACCCCCTCTTAGTTACTCCATCTATATTTCCAACAATTGGTATCAGAGCTTTTGGTGCTTGCAAGAAGGATTTCAAAGATCTAAGCTAAAGATAAGGATGTCTTACAAGAGGGAAATTCCAAGGCTTAACAGTGATAACTTTTCAGCATGGCAAGGTATCATGAGACTCCATCTGGCTTCTATTGGAGATATAGGATTGAAATATCTAGATGAAGAAAATGTAACTCTTGCTGGTACATTATTTGCTAATGACATTACTGAGAAGAAGACTCATAACACCATGATGATAGACATTGCATTTGCCCTAAGCTATGAAGAATTTGATGATGTCAAGGAATGCAAAACTACCTTTGAAATGTGGAACAAGCTTAAAGATATCTATGGAGGAGATGATAATGTGAGAAGAGCCAAAGCAAAAATTCTGAGAGGACAATTTGATCAAATGAGGATGAGAGAGGATGAAAACATTGCTAAATATGTTGAAAGAGTCGAAGCAGTTGTCAGTGCAATCAAAGCTTCTAGAGGAGACATTAAGGAAGAAACAGTTGTAAGTAAAGTTCTTAGAACATTACTTCCTATTTATGCAATTAGAGTTTCTGCAATTCAAAAAAGAAAATGTGAAGCAAATCATAAGATAAATTTAGAGGCCATAGTAGGAAGATTGACTATATTTGAGCTAGATAACTATGACAACTATGTTCTAGCTACCAAAAACATTGAATCAACATTTGAAGTGAAGCTTTCACTCAAAGAAAAAGGCAAGAAGATAAAGGATTCTCAGTCAAAAAGTGAAGAATAATTAGAATAGAGTTTTGACAGTGATCTTGAGGTTGTTGAAGCTCTACTAGCTAGGAAATATTATAAAGGCAGAAGAAAATACAAAGGTAAGGTTCCTCTGATTTATTTTTCTTGTGAGAAAATTGGTCATATTGCTACTAGGTGCCCAAATAAGCAGAACAAGGATGAGAATAAAGGTCACAAGTGAAATGGAAAGAAAGACTTCAAATCATTCAAGGATAAAGGTAAGAAAACATGTTTCATGGCTAAAGATTTTAATGATTCTGATGATGATGAAGATGAGATTGTTTACATTGCTATGAAAGATGAATTTGATAATGATGAGGAAATGGCACTTATTTCTCATGTGATAAAAAATGATACATGGATTATAGATAGTGGTTGCTCTCATCATATGACTAGTGATAAAACTAAGTTTGAATATTTTGAAGACTATGATGGTGGTAATGTGAGGTTTGGTAATAATGAACCTTGTTGTATAAAAGCAAGAGGAATAATCTCACTAACCAAAGAGCTTGTATGTGATAATGCATATTGGGTAGAAGGACTAAAACACAATCTGTTGAGTGTAGCATAGCTACTCAATAATGGATTCAAAGCGAAATTCATGCATGGGAAAGCAAGATTGTTGGATGACAAAGGAAAGCTAATTGGATCTAGCATTCAAACAAAAATTAAATTTGATGTAAAGGGTGATGAAAGAATATTTTTGGGATATTCTTGAAAGAGTAAAGCATATAGATGTTTGAATTTGTCTACTCACAAATTCATGGAAAGTGCACATGTGAAAGTTGATGAGTTTGCAGAAAGAACTGAAGAAGAAAGAAAAAGGGAACCAAAAGACTACAGGAGATTCATTTTCATTGAACCTAATACAATACCAGATACACCTGTCAATCAGGAATCTTCTACTCTTGAGTCTTTAGTCATCGAGATGTAGGAAGTTCAAACCAAGTTGAAGGAAATTGAGTCACATTCAGATGCTACTAAGCCAATGCCTACCAAGTCTAAAGGACCCGAGCAATAGACAGAATAGCCAGAACCTAAAGTTGAAGTACAAGAGGATGAGAATGCAAATTTTTAAAAAGGAAAGGAACTTGTATTAGCTAAGTATGTCAAGAGACATCATACACTAGATCAGATCATTGGAGACAAATTTGAAGGTACTATGACAAGAAGTAAGTTGAAAGGTACTTGTTTTCTTGCTGATTTTGAACCAAGAATTGTCAAAGATGCATTAGAAAATGAAAGTTGGATTGAGGCTATGACTGAAGAGATAGAGCAGATAGAGAAAAACAAGACATGGACTCTTGTACCCAGGCCTAAAGATAAAAATGTGATTCGAACTAAGTGGGTATTCAAAAATAAGTTGAATGAAGATGGTAAGGTATCAAGGAACAAAGCTAGACTGGTATGCAAAGGAGACTCTCAAGAAGAAGGAATAGACTATGGAGAGATTTTTGCTCTTGTTGCAAGATTGGAAGGTGTTAGGACCCTACTTGCATATGCTACATACAAAGGATTTAAGGTTTATCAGATGGATGTCAAGTCAGCATTTCTCAATGGTATACTGGATGAAGAAGTTTACATTGAACAGCCTAAAGGTTTTGTTGATTCAGACAAGAAGGACATGGTCTACAAATTACACAAAGCATTGTATGGTCTAAAACAAACCCCTAGAGCATGGTATGAAAGATTGCATAACTATCTTATTCAAATTGGTTTTCAGAGGACTAATGATAATAGTAGCTTGTATATCAAGGAAGGAATAAATAATAAGATTTTTTTGGTAGAAATATTTGTAGATGATACTTTGTTCACAAGGAATGATGATCTTTGCAGAGAATTTTTAGAGCAAATGAACAAGGAATTTGATATGTCAATGTTTGGTGAGATCAAATTCTTTTTTGGTCTTCAAATTCAGTAGAGTAAGAATAGCATCTACATCAATCAATCTAAATACATCAAGGAGATACTAAAAAAGTTTGGTATGGAATATTGCAAACCAGTTGGGACTCCTATGTGTACTGGACTGAAACTTACCAAGGATGATGAATCAAAGGAGGTAGATCAGACATTGTAAAGATCTATGATTGGAAAATTGCAGTATGTAGTTCATATAAGGCCAGATATTGCCCATGCAGTTGATATTGTAGCAAGATTTTCAACAAAACCAAGAGAGAATCACATGATGGCAATCAAAAGGATCATAAGATATTTGAAAGGCACTAAAGATTATGGATTATGGTACAAATTTGGAGGTAATCTAGATTTGAAAGTGTTTACTAATGCAGATTGGGCAGGAAACATTGATGAAAAAAAGAGTACAAGTGGAGGAGCGTTCTTTCTTGGAAAAAAGTTGGTTTCATGGACAAGAAAAAAGCAAATACATCCCAATCCATAGCAAAAGTAGAGTATGTTGCAGCGGCAGTAAACTATTCTAATATTGTTTGGTTCAAGCAGTTATTGGAAGATATGAAAGAAGAAATTAAAAAACCTATTGTTATGTTTTGTGACAATACAAGTGCAATTAATATATCTAAAAATCTAATGATGCATTGAAAAACCAAGCACATTGGAATAAAGTATCACTTTGTCAGAAAATTGGTGCAGGATAAGGAGATCGTATTGGAATATGTCCATACAAAAGAACAAATTGCTAACATATTCACCAAGTCTTTACCTAAGGATGTATTCTTGTATCTAAGAGGTAAATTAGGGGTCATTCCCCTATCTAAAGCTCACTAAAATAAAATTTTAGTGATGCATCAACAGGTACCAAGTTGAAGATCTTTCAATTGATGCAGTACAGTCATAAGAATATTGCATATGAATCAGTACATAAGGTACATTGTTCTTTATTTGGTTTGTGTTGTCTTTGGCATGTGTTGTCAAAGAGGGAGAGTATACTGTCATATCTTTATGAAATTTGAATTTGTTTGAAGAAGTTTGATGTTTTTAAAGAAGCTATGTAATTCCTTCATAGAGGGAGATTACTGTATTTGAGAAGTTTTGTGGAATGAAATGTAAGAGAGAGAAACATTCTATCAGAAAAGACTTGTTCTCAAATTTCATTCTGCTATGACATGTTGTGTTGCCATCAATGCCAAAGAGGGAGATTGTTTGATACAATTGTTCAATTGTGTGTTGTCTTTAATGTTACACAAATGTCATACTAGTTATCAAACAGAGTTTACCGAGCTCAGAAGGTTAGCAAAGTAAATTACAGAGTCTGTTGAGAGTTCCTAAATATTACACTATGGAGACAAAGTCTACCGAGCTCACTCATGCGCTGAAGGCTTCTGTGACAAAAATTAGTTTCTATTGAGCTAGCAAGGTCAATGAAGGGAAATCAGTTTCTACCGAGCTCACAAGGTCAACAAAGGAAAGTTAGTTCTTACCAAGTTCACTCAATCTCCAAAAGATTTTGTAGAGTTCACAGTGTTTACCAAGCTTCACTTGGTCAACACTTGAAATCATTTCTAGAGCAATGTTTACCGAGCAGGGTTGGCCAATGAAGGATTTTAGTGTTTTGGGAAATAAAGTTTATTTGTTTCATGTAATGTTTGTAGCTGACTAATGTATTGTTTATTGGTAAATGTAACTTGTAAATGAGCTGACTTGACAATTTGTAATGTATAAATAAAAGGTCAAGTTGTGGATTCTAATTGTAATGAACGAGCATGCAAGTGAGTTGATTGTGTGAAGAGAAATTGTGAGTGAATTTTGAAGAAGGATCAGATATCCTTGAGGAGCAGCAGAGTTGTATCAGATTAGTGAGGATCTATTGAAGTAGAACAGAGATCTATAATAGAAAAGTTCAATTGCATCTCATTCAGGTCACTTCATTGTTACTTTTTCATCATCGTAGCAGTGATTTGTAAATCTCTTAACAAAGTTGGTCTAACAGCCATTTTGTAAATCCTCTAACAAGGTGGACAGTTCTATTAAATTGTTCTAAAGTCCTCTAGCAAGGCCACTCCTAGCAAGGTGATTAAATCCTCTAATAGGGTCACACCTAACAGTGTGTTTTGTAACCTTTAACAGGGTTGGATCCTAATAGGGCTCACTTCAGAAGAGTGAAAATTGGTAGCTATTTACTTGGTGGTTTTTCCCATATTGGGTTTCCACGTTAAATCTGGTGTCTCTTGTGTTCATGTTATTTACTTTTGCATGCATGTTAATAATACTGAATGCTTAAAGATCAGTAATAAGTTAATACATAGTTCATCTACTGAGTTACATCATTTTTCTATATGGCTACTGAGCGACAGTAGTAACTAGTTATTTAAGACATCTAAGGGATTTGTGGATTTTTTTTTGTGGTAACTGATTCACCCCCCCCCCCCCTCCCCAGTTACTCCATCTATATTTCCAACAGTTAATCATAATGTGAAGCAGAATGTCTTCATTTTAAAGATTTGTTTTTCCACTACTTGTCATTCTGCCATAAATGCAATAAGATATTCCAAAGGGAAATTTCCATTGAGAACAATACAATTGATCTGCCACCTTTATGTGTCATCCTTTTGATACCTCATTTTTTTATCAACAATTAATATTATTTGATTTAATACTAATCATAATCCTTTGATAATCTAACAACCGATTTGATAACCATACGATCAATTTCTATCCTTTTATTCATTTAGTAATCACATGCCATTTGCATATGATATGACCTTATTCATTATTCACAATACACATTTTTCAGTGCATTATATTATTTTTTCATTACAAGGGAAAATCTGCCTCATACAATATATAATTTTTCAATTAGAAGGGAAAATCCCACCTCATACAACATATACTTTTTTCTATTAAACAAGAAAAATCGCCTCATACATTATATAATTTTTCCATTTCAAGGGACAAGATTGCCTCTTACATTTTTTTTTTTTTTATTACAGTGGTCTCATTTTTATGAAATTTTACTATGGTTGGAATAAAATTGCCCATAAAATTAAATTTTTCCTGATGTTGAAAAAACATTTGCCAATAGAAATTAACTTTTTTCCCTAGAAATAATGTTAGATTTGCCATGATTTTTTTAAAACAATAGGAAGGGGTTTCTTAAAGTTATCCCTGCTATGGGCAATAATCTCAGAGAGAAGTTTGATAAAGGAAATACATGGAGAACTTAAAAAATTCTTCAACTAGTTTGTAATGATTTAGCAAGCCCATTTCTAGTGTCACAATTCAACAACACTCGATATGTCCTAACTTTCATTGACGACTTCTACTTTATATAGCTATATTTTATGGGTCACAAGAGTGAAGTGTTTGGCACTTTCTATCCCTCAGGGCTTATGTTGAGAATAAATAAAGAAAGCAAGATAAGATGATTCACATTGACAGTGGAAGAGGATGAGTGAACTCTATACTTGTTTACCTTTTTACACTAGAAGGTATTGATCTTTGCCTCTCGGTCACCTACACTCCACAACTAAATTGTGTTACAAAAATAATGAATAAATCCCTTAAGTTTATGGTTAGCTACATGATTCATGATAAGTCTCTTAGTCCACCTTTTTAGGAAAAATCTATAAGTTTTGTTGCAGACATCCAAAATCAATTTTACCACAAGACTTTGAATGGTATCACTCATTTTGAGGCTTGGTGTGGTATAAAATTGATAGAGAGACACTTCATAGTTTTTCGTTGTCCATTGGGGGAAAACATAACTCCACAAAAATGCAAGGCATTGTAACCTCAAAGTAAACCATGCGTATTTGTTGGATATCTCGATGGTGTTAGAGCATATATATTTGTGAATTTAGAGACACGTGAGATGCTCATTAAGAGGATTCTTCACTCTAAGGAAATATCTCCTATCTTGGCATATACTCATATTCCTTCCTCCATAGTAGAAGGTGATGATAGTGACTCGGATGATGATTCCACCTCAACCCCAACTTGAAGGATTGTGCCTATGTAGTGCCACTTACAATCAAGAATACTCCTTTGTTCCACTAGTTTTTTTTTTTTTTTTCCTTTCTCCACTTTGTAAGAGATTGCATTGCATATTGTACATGGGCGTACCTAACTTGGCCTAGTAGTTGAAACTCATCTTGTATTTTTATCTTAAGTCTACATTCCCCTAAGTTCATTTGAAAGGGGGTGTTGGTTTAATTAATTAGTTACCTATTTACACTTTACTTAAGCTTACTTAATATAATGCATACATAGTAGTTTTTATTTGAGAAATTGGGGTTTTCACATTAGTTGTACATGGTGTAGGAGAAATTCTACTTTAGGTGGTGATAGTTGTTATCATATTCTATTTTATGTGTTGTCTCCACCTTTAGTGTACTTATCACATTATCATACTCCACATGTTGGACATACTTCACTGCATAACTGAGGATGGTCCACCTTTGGTGGACATGTGATTCCACCTTGTGTAGGTGATAAGCAATTTTGTACTTATCACAGTCTCTTATGCCTTGCCTATATAAGTAGGTACATCTTCATTGTACTCATTGATCCATTATCTATTGTAGTTGTAGTGCATTTCAGATATTGAATCATTGATGACAATATAGTTTTTTCTTTGTCCATATTGTCAATATTTATTTTGTGCTATCATTGGCCTCTAGATCTTGAGTTGATGCTATTGGAAAAAATTTACAATTTTATAAACTCGTGTTCCATAAACTCATATTAAAGTTAGCGCAATTAGAGTAATGCATTCCAAGTGGAAAGGAAAAAAATTTACTTTAAAGTCTCTCTTCATTCATTGAACTTAGAGTATCTTGTCTTTTTTTTTTTAACTTTATCAAATGGAGACAATATGTCTATTTTAGACCTTTTGGATTTCTTCAAATATAAAACAATAGACATGCCTTTTTTAAATAAAAATTAATTATCCCCAAAAAAAATTTGACAAACACCTAAGGTATTTTAATTTTCTACTCAAAGCTAAGACATGTAAAGGCACCTATATTTCACGAGTGTGAAAATAGATAACATTCTAGTGACCTCTTAGGGTGTTTTCTTGTCAATTATTTGAGACTAGCAGTCTTGTGCATCCATTGGACATAGGAGTAAAAATATAGCTTTGGAACTTATATTTAAACCTTGACATTATTGTTACAAGCATTAAACAACATCAACAACTTATCAAATAGACTACAAACATGTGCATCAACACTTAGAGGAATAAGAAAGCTTAAAACAAAATTACTCTACCCTATTTAAACTATTCTTCCCTCTCTAACTAACAAGGAGCTAAGAAATAAATATATCCATCCAATGGTTGACTATAATAGATGCCCTTATTGTGTCCTAGATGGTACACAATAAAAATCAAACAAAGAGTTGCAATTATTCATAAATCCACTTATTTCTCTTTGATGTGAATGAACACTATTTTTTTGAAGTAAATCAGTAAGTTGGTTTTTATTTGTTTGTATTTTAATCTTATGTTGAACCACAATTTATGTATAACACTCATACTTATGTGCAAGCATGACTTGTATTACTTCACTACACTCTATTCTAGTTAGGTGTCTTATAAGACAACCTCTTGAATGCACAATAAATGGAATTTCAATGTTGACCCTTTGTTGGTTGACTTCTTTCTTGACCTTGTCTTCTTGATTTAGAACAAAAAAATTATATAATGATAGAAAAATAATCTTCATTAAGCTCTTCATTGGTCCTTTTATACAATATTTATTTGTCTAATAGGTGATGCACCAAATTGATAAACTTACTTTATGTCCTAACAACAAGGATCATTGAAATAAGATCTAAATAATTAAAAATCATATTAGCAAGGAATGTATAAAAGTTTCACAACAAAGGTTTGTTTCTTTGAAACAAAATTAGATTTTCACAACTTTAAACTACTTTTAGCAGTTTAACATGACTCGTTATTTCCATTTCCATGAATTTCCTATCCTTAATCATTGCGTAAATGAGACACATTTAGATGTCTCTTAAAAATAAAACATAGCAAAAACATCCATTTACAATGATTAAAACATAACATCTAAAAATAATATTACTCCTTTATTGATCCCGAAGGAATTTCCACATTAAAATTTGAATTTTGAGTACAATGAGCTCAAAACAATTTTTACTTTCTTGTTGATGCCAAAAAATATTAGAAAAAGAAAGAACTAGGAAAGAAAAGGAAATGAAATTTCCTTATAGAAAGGTCTTCAACAAACTATAAAAATAATTAAGAGAGATTGTGTATGAACTAGTGTTAACTCCCTTAAACTTATCTTCAACCCGCATGATATCTCTTTGGGTCGTACAAATGAGAAAGACCCCTAAAATAAAGGTCAGAATTTAACATATTTCTTATGTCCTCAAAACCTTTGACTAATGTGTAACTGCTGTAAATTCTCCCAAAACTCCTCCATTTTAGGCTCAAACTAAAATTCATTGATTGCTTGATCCTTTAACTCTTTCACTTCTTGTTGATCTGTGAACTATATTTCATTTTACATATTTTCTAGTCTTACTATTCATACCACATAACTCCAAATGTTCAGCATTATATTTACCATGTTCATCTCTTTAATCGTTGTTCATGTATTATTCTTCGTAACTTGGATTGTACTTGCTCATAATGATGAATTTTGTAAAGACTCCTTTTGGATTGCTCGAGGATCTCTGAAACCTAAGTCCTTATCTTTGCTGACCATATGATAGTGGATAACAATGCTCTATTTTTTTTAATAACTTTGGTGTTTTATAGCTCTATCATGTACCAATGTAACTTATGTATCTTAGTGAATTTGATTTCTACTATGGTGCATTATATGATATCTATTATTTTTTATTAAGTGGAAACAGGTCTTGAATGGACCCTAAAACCCGAGTACAAAGTAGGTTTTAAACTAAGGTACCTGCAACCCACACAAAAATATATACAATATGCTCCACAATAAGAACTGAGGCACAAGCAAAATAAGAAAGAGACAAAGAAAGGGTTTCCAAACAACTCAAAACCCCCACTAACACAAACTGGTGGTCAAGAAAAGAATATCCATTGTTATTGTCTTCAAAACATTCTCTATTTTTTGTGTCAATCTCTTCCCAAAAATTGCCTCGCAATTTTTTGTTGTTATAATACCTTTCATTGTTTTAATTGTCATATTTATTGTTTACTCATTGATTTGCACTAAAACATGTGTCATCTTCTCACTATGCATGATTATTCTGATATATTTCTTCATTTACGGTCTCTTTGCCCATTTCTTTGTCAAATGTATAATATGATTACGACCTTGCCCATTGTCATCACTAAAAGATTTCATTCACTATCCCAAGATTTCTTATTCATGTCACTACTACTTTGATGGTAAACTTACCTCATTGTGTCCTTTTTTTGACTCTATAAATAGTGATCATAACCTTCCATCTTATGCAGTGAAATCACCTTTTTTTACATCTATACAGTAATTTTTGAATGCTTTAATGATCATGGGTTCTCTTGTTCATGCATCCATTGTGGTTGTGCCTTATTTGTTGATTTTGAGTCCAGTTTGGTATTGTTGTTATTAGTCTGAAAATGGTTTTGACACTTGAGTGCCAACACACTTAAATACTTTCTACATTAAAGCCGAGTACACTATGTATGTTGAGTCACAGGTTGTGTTGAGTCAGGAAAGTCATCAGGTGCCGAGTGATCTTCAGGTGTCGAGCAGCCTTTAGGTGCCAAGTGAAGATCAAGTGTCGAGTGACTACAGGTGCCGAGTATGATCCAAGTGTTGAGCAATATTCAGTTGCTGAGTCATAAACAATGTCGATCAAGATAGGAACGATACAGGAATCGAGTTATAGAAGGTGTCGAGCATCAGGAAGCAGTAAGTGCCGAGTAACTCAAAATCTGCATATGAGTTTGTAACTTCACAAACTCAGATGTAAACCATTTTCATGGCCGACAGATGACGAATCTCCAAGGATTTAAGTGATAAGATCAAATCATTTAAATTTCCTATGCAATCTACATGCAGCCAATAAGAAAAAATGAAGAAGGCATGCAACCAATGATAGAAGTATAAGGAATAAGCAAAAATAGAGATTCAATATGGATCGTAGATCCACATCTAACCCTAAGTCTTTGAATGTCTTTATAAGGAAGACTAAGTCTCATTGTATGGAGAGGGATGAAGGTGTGGAAAGAAAACTATTTTCAGAGTGAAGTATAAAAAGACTTAGAGGAAGAGATCAGCAGAAGAATATTCAGTTAATCAAAACAAAAGCAGAGGATACAAATGAATATCAGATCTCAGAGGATTAAGATCAGAAGAAATTAGATCAAGTGCCTGTATTCAACAATCAAGGATTGTAAGCTATCAGGTTTATTATACCTACTACTCTTTAGTCATTGTATTAGAAAGGAAATCCTATGATGATAGGTTAGCTTAACAGCTATTTTGTAGATCCTTTAAACAGGTGATTAAATCCTTTAACAAGGTAGCACTTCATGTAAAGTGTTTGTAATTCCTCTAACTAGGTCACTATTGATACAATGTAAAGCCTTTAACAGGGCAGACCATCAGAAGTGGTTAAACATTATTGCTGCAGTAATTTTTGTGGGTATCATCCCCACCCCAGTTTTACCTTCTTATTCCTGGAGGGTTTCTGGGTTACCAAAATCTCAAGTGTTATGTGGTGATGCATATTTGTTTCTCATGATTTCTTAATGTTTATATGCATGCATTTTCATTTCAAAGATATGTTATTAAGGATTTAAAATAGGTCAAAAGCTAGTACTTCTGATTCACACAACCCCCCCCCCCCCCTCTCAGAAGCATTCTTTCCAATAATATATTACAACAATTGGTATCAGAGCATGGTTTCTCTCAAAAAAGGAGCCTAACAACTTGGAGGAAAAGATCTAAAGATGGAAGTTTTCAAACTTGGAAAGATCATTGAGAACCAGGTGATAGATGTGCATCTCGCTCTACAAAAAGTAGAAGAAGCTAGAGTGGAATTAAGAAAATCTTTGAAAAGAAGAAAGGAGATAGCCATAGCTGAAAATGATATACACTACAAGGAGATTGATACCACACAAGTGTTTGCCAATGGAGACACTAAAGAATTTGATGTAGCAATAGCATAACTGATGGAGAAAAACAAAGTTCAAGCAGAAGAGATAAGATCTCTCAAGATGGAACATGAATCACAGCCCATAATGTTATGTGAAATCACTGAACAAAAGAAAAGAGCAGTCAAGGATAGAGCCATGATGGAAGATGACAAAAGGAATCTTGCAAACAGACTGGAAGAAAAATGTACTAAATTAACAAGGATCTCAAACATGCAGATGAATACACTTGCCCAAATAATGAACCCTCATCATGAACTTAATATGAAAGATATTGAGATCTCTACTTTGAGGATGCAAAATGAACAATTGCAAAATGAATTGAATAGAGAAAAAGAAATGGCAGAGAATCTCAACAAGTCAAGCGAAGCCATAAAGTACTTTGAACAGCTACTGAAATCCCCAAGATCCGCCTATGATACATTAGGACTTGGATACAACAGCACTGAAGTTGGTGAATCATCAAAGAGTGTTGAGCAAAGAAGTGACACAGGTAAGGATTCTAAACCCATTTGTCATTACTGTAATAAAAAGGGGCATACTGCTAATGTTTGCAGGAGTAGAAGAATCAATCAGCAAAACACACCCAAGAGCAAGAGTTCCTGTCACAAGTGCAACATGCAAGAACATATGACACAAGATTGCAGATCCAAAGTCCCAAGGACACAAAGATTTAATGGACATTGTCATAATTGCAATAAATATGGATATAGGGCATTTGAATGTAGATCAAAGCCTATGTGGACAGCAAATCAACCAACAAAAGAGAATGAAGGTCACTATCATTGGGATTATAACACCAGATACAATTGTCATTATTGTCAAGAGTATGGACATATACCCCAGAATTGCATAAGAACATATTTCAAGGGGAACTATAAAAGATGGTTGAACCAGACTACTTGCTTCAGTTGCTTGAAAACTGGACATGTCAGTAGAAATTTTCCAACAAAGGCCAAGGCACCCAAGATTGAAGTAAATAAGGGAAAAGAAAATATTGATGTGGAACACATAAGAACAAACATGAAGAAGACATGGCAAAAAAAGGATGGATCAAGTACATTCTATGAAAGGGTCACTTCACCCATGAGGTCAAGTGATCATTTCTCATCTAACTAATCACAAGATAAGCCTATAGGGCTAATACATAAGAAAGTATCAAACATCAGCCCTAAACCATGAAGAAGCACTGCAAAGTATAAATTTGCATGAGAAAAGATGCTAAGACTAAACTTGAAAAATGATGTTGAGTTGTCTTTGGATGCTGAGCGAAACTGCTTTGGATGCCAATTTATTAACAAAATGAGTAGATGTCGAGTAAGTATAGCTGTCGAGTTGAAAAACATTTGTAAGCCAAGTGATAGGTGTAGGTACTAAAATGCATTTAATGCAAAGTTTCTTTTGTCGCTTAAAAGTAAAAATCAATTCATTCTTGAGTCATTCAAACGAAGAGCGATTACTTTGAGCACGTCTGAGCGATTTTCAAGCTTTCAAACCAATGTTTTATAGCGATTCAGCATCTACCCAAGCGATCTAAGCACTTATCCAGGTATTTCCTTCAAGTGCCAAGTTTTATAGTTTGAGAAGTTTGCTTTAATCGTTAAAACCCTAGTTTAGATATAAATGGCGTCTAGTTCAAAAATGACCCAAGGGAAAATGAGCCATGAGATTCAACTTGTCAGCAACGAAGTTAAGCAACCTGAGTTTAGACCTATACCAGAAGTTGCATACAAAAATGATCCCGTTGGTGCCCTATCTGCCATCCCTGAAAAAGTTGTTATGGTTCAAGATGTGTGAAAGTGCTATAATTGTAAAATAGGAGCCATAGGAGATTTGGAAATCTTTAATGCCTATGAAAAACTCTGTGAAAATGGTATTCTGAAAGATGAGTTTTCTATTATAGAAAAGAAGGGTTTAACCAAAGTCCTAGTTTTTTCAATCATATTCAAAAATAAGTGGATACGTATAATACTCAGCAGAATCCATGATGGATCATTCTGGCTAGAACAAGGATAAGTCAAAATTACTAAAAAAATGGTTCATAGGGTTACAGGTTTTCCAACCCTAGATCGGCCAAAGACATTGAGAAGTGAAAATAAGGAAACAATTGAGAAAAAAACAGGTGCAAAATGGAACAATAAAGGAATGACCATAGATACCATTGTTGATCCCCTTCTAGACTTTGTTGTAAGGATCATATCACATAAGTTTTACCAATCCAATAGCTTAAATAGTGTACCCTGCATAGCAGTGGATGTGGCACATAAGCTTGTAAAGAAAGACCACACTTGTGACCTTGCAGAGCTCTTATTGCAACAGATCAATGAAAATCTTGGAGCTATTAGAAATTCCAAGGGATCACAGTGTAAATTTGGTTCAGTGTTGGTTTGTATGTTCTTCTATGTAATGAAGGAATTCCCTTCATTTGGCAAAATCAACTGGAGTCAGAATAAAACCATTGTTGATCAAATTAATGATTTCATTACACAAATGTGAGATAGCTTTGATGATCAAATGTCTATCTATTTTGAGGATTTCAAAATGCAATGAAGAAAAGAATGAGGATATCAGTTTCATTGGTAGAAAAGCATATAAATAACATATGTTTTCTTGTTGATATTGATTATACTTACATTCAAGTAGTCCTTCCAAGAACAAGATGGCTTAGACCATTGGGATATGAGGTTGATGTTGACTAAGCTTTTGCAGCCATCACAGCATTACTTGCCAAGGAAATAGACAAATCTGCAAAGGCATTTGGGACATATGACACTGTCAAATCAAGAGTTGTTACAGAACTCAAGACAACCATAGCAGTCAAGAAGAAGGACAAGCTGGTAAAGCAGATAAAGAAGAAATTTGGTGTTGGAGAATCAAGTGCAGCAGGTGAAGCAGAAGAGATTAGTGAATGATAAGAAGAAGATGAGCCAGAACAAGAGCCACTTGAATTGCCTAAAAGTCAAAGTGAAGAGAAAGATGAAAGTGTCAAGGAAGCACAAACCAAGGAAGCACCCATCAAGGGTAAAATCATCAAAAGAAAGACAAAGACACCTCCTGCTTCTTAGCCTTCACCAAAGAAAACTGTCGTGCAAACGCCTAAGAAGCCAACAACCAAAGCTACAACAAAGGCCTCTACCCAAAAGGCCAAAGAGGAAGCCACAAAGGAGAAGAACACAAAGGCACAAGAAGAGCCAAAGAAAAGGAAAAGATATGTGGCCCAACCTGATACTAATGAAGAAGATCAGACTGAAAGGGTAAGTCATCCTCCTAAATCTTCAGTTGATATATTATATGAGAAAATTAGGAATGGAGACTTAAGTGAAATGAAAAAGATTGATTTCAATAAGTTTAGTAAAGAGGAACAAAATAGTATAGAAGAATCAGTCTATGCATTAATTTCATAGTTCAAGTATACACCTCTTGAACTAGATGGACAATTACCAAAGGAATTGTCTAAAATTATAGAAGACAGATGGCATTTCTGTCTAATGATGGAGAAAGAGATGACAGAATCAACCCTAGCAAACCTACTGCCTGATTTAACAAAAGAATAGGTAACTCAAGCAGTCAAAAGGCATAGTAAAAGGTTTGCACCTAAATATAGGGCATTCTCCATCCTGCAAAACAAAACTGAAGAAGTTCTGCAGAGAACTACAAGAGTTTGGAAAAACTAGTACAAAACAACTGAAGATGTCCTTGAAGAGGTATACAAAGAGGAAGCTGCTGCTAAACCTGAAGAAAGAAGGAAGAGGAGAGAAGAGAAAATAGAAGAAGAGAAAAAGGTTGAAGAAGAGGAAAACAAGAAAGAAAGAGAGGAGGAAGGAAAAGATGAAGACAAAGGAACTGATGAACAGAAAAGTGTGCAAGACATACAACTTTCACCTCCTAGTCTGCCTCACTCTACAACCAAACCTACAAAAATCATAAAAATTAAAGATTTTGTTGACACCACATGTCAAAACATCAATCCATTAACTGTAGCGGATCTTACTAAGATCCTTGACCAAACAACTCTACAAGCACAATTGTGTACAAGTCCTATATTGGTCAGTGTGGATAATCTTCAAAAGTTAGTAGATAAACTCAAAGAAGCCAAGGTGTTACCACAAGAACCACCTCAAACCATTCAAACTATTGGGCTTACATTTCTACCACCGCCGTCACCACCAAGATTAGCCACTCAAACTCATCAGGAGCCAAGTGCAACAACAGAGGTAGTCATAGGGTTAACACTTCAGACAGCGAGTACACCTCCAACAGCAGTAACACAAGAAGAAGCCAAGCAAGAAGAAGAGGACAAAGAAGAAACACAAGATAAAGAGGAGTCTACAATACAAACTTTGGTTGAATTACCAAAAACAGGAACTCCCACCAAACCCAGTCATAATTTGAGTACTGAAACAATGACCTTACATGTTAGTACACCAAGTTCAAGTTCTACTAGGGTAGCCAGACCATTATGGTATTCCTGAGCTTGATGAAGAAATTAAAATACCCTATTATGATTCAAGTACTCTAAATGAGGAAAAGATGAATGAAATACAGAGTGCATTGGATAAGAGAAGGAGGCAAGAGGCAATGAGGAAAGAGTACAAATACAAGCAGGCAATGAATGAGATAAAAGATATATTCATGGATGCTTTTAGTCTTCAACCTCCAGATGTAAACAGGCCAATACTTGAGCAATTATCTGATAGAGTTGACCAAGTGAATAATGAAGACCATGATACTAATGTAAAACTAATGGAATGGTTAGAAAAGAAGTTTGTAGGAAAAGTCAACCAGAAAATAGCTAATAACATAATTTTGGGATAGGTTGACCTAGCCAAGAAATTGGAAAATGTAAAGAGTGTATTAGGGAACATATTTTCCCTTTATAGCAAATTGTGTGATTTTTCCAGGTTCACACAAGAAATAAATCCAAAAATTTTGAACCTTGAGAATAAATTAAAGCTCTCCAGCATGCAACTACCCTCAGATCCTACACAAAGTGAAAAGCAATTTTCTCAAACACTTCACACTCAGAGGGAATTAGCTGCATTATCAGTAGAAGAGGCCACTATCAAAGAAAAGCTTATGCAAATATAAGCCTCCATCACTCCTCACTTAGAAGTATTACATAAGGAGCAAATAAATGTAGAAACAGTCCTGAAGAAGGATCCAAATATTTCTACACATGAAGGACTAGTTGATCTAGCAGCGGAGCTTGCAATCCAACAAAAGTCATTGGATATTGCCTTAAATAACTGGGATGCGGCTCTCCAAATACTTCTTAAGGAAAATAAGACATTTTTGGCCAAGCATGGCATTTCTATTTAGGACCCTTTGACATCCGTATCAAAAAGGGGGAGATAATGTTCTAAGGAAGATAATATTGGAGATAATATTGTGAATATTGTGAGCATAATGGCACAAGACATTAGAATTCAACAAGGCATGATCAACTCAGGGGGAGTTATAATAATTTGTATATATACCAAGCAGATCAGTGAGCGTACTCATGAGATCAGATAAATAATGCTTAATGCTTAGTTAAGTGTTTTTGACACTCATGTCAAAGGGGGAGATTGTTAGTCTAAAAAAAATTTTGACACTTGAGTGCCAACACACTTAACCACCTTCTACATTAAAGCCGAGTATGCTATGTATGTCGAGTCACAGGTTGTGCCGATTCAGGAAAGTCATCAGGTGTCAAGTGATCTTCAGGTGTCGAGCAGCCTTTAGGTGTCGAGTGAAGATCAAGCGTCGAGTGACTACAGGTGTCGAGTATGATCCAAGTGTCGAGCAATATTCAGTTGCCGAGTCATAAACAATGCCAAGCAAGATAGGAACAATACAGGAGCCGAGTTACAGAAGGTGTCGAGCATCAGGAAGCAGTAAGTGTCGAGTAACTCAGAATCAGCATATGAGTTTGTAACTTCACAAACTCAAATGTAAACCATTTTCATAGTCGACAGATGATGAATCTCGAAGGATTTAAGTGATAAGATCAAATCATTTAAATTTCCTATGCAATCTACATGCAACCAATAAGAAAAAATGAAGAAGGCATGCAACCAATGACAGAAGTATAAGGAATAAGTGAAAACAGAGATTTAATATGGATCGTAGATCCACATCTAACCCTAAGTTTTTGAATGTCTTTATAAGGAAGACTAAGTCTCATTGTATGGAGAGGGACGAAGGTGTGGAAAGAAAACTATTTTTAGAGTGAAGTATAAAAAGACTTAGAGGAAGAGATCAGCAGAAGAATATTCAGTTAATCAGAACAAAAGCAGACAATACAAATGAATATCAGATCTCAGAGGATTAAGATCAGAAGAAAGAAGATCAAGTGCATGTATTCAGCAATCAAGGATTGTAAGCTATCAGGTTTATTATACCTAATACTCTTTAGTCATTGTATTAGAAAGGAAATCCTATGATGATAGGTTAGCTTAACATCTATTTTGCAGATCCTTTAAATAGGTGATTAAATCCTTTAACAAGGTAGCACTTCATGTAAAGTGTTTGTAAATCCTCTAACCAGGTCACTATTGATACAGTGTAAAGCCTTTAATAGGGCAGGCCTTTAATAGGGCAGACCATCAGAAGTGATTAAACATTATTGCTGTAGTAATTTTTGTGGGTATCATCCCCACCCCAGTTTTACCTTCTTCTTCCTGAAGGGTTTCTGGGTTACCAAAATCTCAAGTGTTATGTGGTGATGCATATTTGTTTCTCATGATTGCTTAATGTTTATATGCATGCATGTTCATTTCAAAGATATGTTATTAAGGATTTAAAATAGGTCAAAAGCTAGTACTTCTGATTCAACCCCCCCTCTCAGAAGCATTCTTTCCAATAAGATATTACAATGATTGTTTCAAAATGCATATATCAAATCACTATATGTTTGATAACACTATAAAATGTTACTATTATTGCATACCCTAATAAAGTGTCTTTGTTCATGACTCAATCATGCAAAATAAATTGTCCTATACTTATGCAAGAGTCAACAGGTCTATATAGGCATGAAAAAAAAAAAAAGGTGTGTGTGTATGTGCGTGCGTGCGTGTGTGTGTGTGTCCTAAGCTGCACATATTGAAATATTGGAATTTTGCATGTAAGGGTTTTATTTTGGTTTGAAACTCTATATCATATTATTATTGTTCAATACCATGAAAGAGTTTGTTAGAGTAATAAGCTATTCTTATAAGCTAAACTTTAGACATATATTAATTAAATCTTTTATTAATTATTATCAAGCAACCAAGGTTGGTTTCGTGTTAGGGTTTTGATCTTCTTTATAAGGATTGAACTCTTATTTAATTTGGAGGATTGATCTCTTCGTAATAATTTATTCACTCAATATATTTTTATTTAATTCAACTGCAATGTCTCCTCTTATGGATTTGTGAATTCCAGCCTTAATAGCTTTCACCTCTCTTTATGTGACAAGTGTTTGCATATAATGATTCTTGGGAGCTATGGGTTGACTTTTCATCAACTTCAACATGGTATTAAAGCTCCAAAACTCCATGCCCATATCCTCTTCATGAGAAATTCAGCTTTATTTTTTAGAGATTTTCTTATTAGATATGGGAGGACCTTCATTTCAAGTCACTTTAATTCAAAATAGACATCATCATTGAGCTCAGAGCATCTGAAAACCCCTATTTCCATATAAAATTTGTCTCATTTGCAAGTTGTTTCAAAGGAAAAAACAAAAATGCACCCAGGTCATCTAGCATGGGCACAAAAATCGAGACAATTTTTTTTTTGTTTTTCAAAAAATATTTGGAAGCTATGTTATTATTTTTGTTTATTTTACAAATGAAAATTTTTGGCATGCAAAAAGTGCATGAAATTGTTATCAAAGGAGGTGTGTATATATTAAAAATTGAAAGAAATGGTGAAATAATATTTTTGGTGGCCATATTTATCACGATACAAGTCTGTTATGTGAACCCATGTACCCGCTTTGACTTGGGCCACCTGCGTTCCTAACTTCCCTAAAGCACCCGCATGGCCTTCTATTGTCTGCTTTCCTCATCACATGGGCCCCCACCATTTTTTTTGTTGTGGGAGTGTTTATTTTGGTTAGCTTTTTCTAACCTAATTTTGTCACAATTTCCAACAATGTTTTGACAGATTTTCAATAACTCTTCAGCAATTTCTCGCGCAACGGCAGTTTTAGTGTTTGAAAGGTGATAGGTACTCTTTTCTTAGGGCTCCCATGTTGGCTACTGACATGCCTCAATCTCTATTTTCCAAATTTGGATGCAATTTTTCAAAACAGACCTGCATTGACACCCGATAGGCCCAACTAATCACATTGGGCCCTGTGCTCCTTAGTCGCATGGTGTCTCTCTTGCCTGTGGCTCCAATCTTCAAATAGGTGGATGCAATTTTTTACAAGATTTGGTGAAGGTTTGATGGCGACGGTCTTTTGTAACTCCTTGGGCCTGTGTCACTTAGATCTTGGCCTCCACTTTTTTTAACATGCCATGTTCCATGGGAAACAATGCCAATTATTTTGCATGTGTGCCCCTTTAGCATGTTGGGCCCTCTTCTAGTCAAGTAAGACTTTTTTGATGGCCCAAATTTCCAAGACATTAGAGCACGTTTTTTATGGGAGAAAACTTTAAGAAGGGGTGGCCATTTTTTGATAGGCATGCCACATCAATCAATTCCCAAGCAGGGTTTGACATCACCTTTTTTTCCTCCATTGGTGGCCTTTTTTGGCATTTTGGGTGTCTCTTTGTATGCAACCCCATGCACAATGTTGACGTCACAAGCTACTTTTGGGTGATGTGCACTAAATTTTTGGTGCAAGGTAGCACACCTTTTTCAATCACATCAGTGCCTTGTTTGGGTCTTTTTTTGGGCATGTCCACTACCACTTCAATAACCCTTGTCCTATTGTGCCAACAATTTTTCACATGGTGGGTTTTTTCCAAATCTCCCAGCAATTTTTTCATGGCCACAAGATTTATCCAACACTCGCTCCAATATTTTTCGTCGTGGTGTTTTTTTCCCATCCCATGTTTATTTGGACATTGATATTTATCCAACACCATCCAATTATTTTTTCTAGCATGTAGGGTCATTTTTCTAGCATTTTTTTGCCACGACGGTCAACTGACCATAAAATTCAGGCTTGTCATTTAGTGACATTGTCGTCATGTCAATGCTTGCATCATCACTTCTTCTACCCCTCTTGGCTCTATTTTGGGCCTACCGATGATTTTTTGTTCATATTTCAAGCATACAAACTACTTTTTCTGCAAACAAGATATTGCCAAAAAGTTGGTTCCAAGCTTGTTGTGATGGTATAGGTGTTTTTCATTTTTGATGTTTTTTATTGCCTTTTTCGTTGTTAAAATTGGGAGTTCTTTTTTGCACTTTGGGAGACATATCTTGAGCATATGATCTATCATGAAGGCCTTTCTATAATCTTTCCAGTGATGTTGGTTGTTTTTCCATATTCTACTTCAAGCACATTCTATTTAGTTTTTTGTGATTCTGATGGATATCTTGGTTGTTCAAGTTTGTGGATCAATTTTGTTGCTTCAGATGATTCGTCATGGGGTGTACTATATGTTGTATCAACCTTGTGTCTCTTCTTATCTTTGCAGACATATATTGTATGCATTTTTGCAAATGCACTGAGATAAAGTGTCATATTTCTTTTGTATTTTTGTTTTAATTATTTTACCTAATTTTTTCCTTTTAATTCAAGCAATGTTTTCTGAGGACACTCACATAGATTACTGCATTATTGGGATTCACCATATTTTATGCCTTATTGTACATGCACTACTCTAATTAAAGTGCCATGAGGGATCGATGTTTTGCCTTTGTTTTCCATCTTCCTTTGTCAATAAGTATTCTTTTCATGACATGTTTAAGATTGATCGCCTCGGTACACACATATGTATTACTTTGTGCATCTTGATCATGGTTTATTGACATGCAGTTCTATTGGCTCACTCTTCTAGTTGCTTGTCACCTCTGTATTGGGGGGGGGGGGGGGGGGGTCCTTTTATTGGTTCTTATGCTTCCTTGGTTCAATGGAGCGAGTTATGTATTCGTTATTTGTTCCTATGTACTAGGCAGATTTAGTCGTTGGGTACCTATGCATTTTGGTGAGATGGATCATTTACCATATAGATACTTTTCTTTTTGTTCCTACGTTGGTTACAGCCTTTATGTTCGATTGATCAGCTCTTCAAACTTTAGTATTTCATATCATCTGTATCTTCAAGTTTAGTTGTTTGTCTTGTGTGCTTCCTAATTCATGTAGTGTCTTCTAATGACACTCATGCAAATTATAGTCTTCTCTACCTGGTCAAGTTCTATTGCAATGGAGGTTCCTCAAATGAGCAATTACTTTTCGACAGACTACTAAAGCTTCTACATTCTTCAATGATGTTCTTCATGATCATCCTTTTGTTCATATCTTCCAAGACATTCTTTAGTTTTAAGGCTTTTGCAATCCTTCACTAGTTCTTTCATCATTCTTTTCATCTCTGTTTGGAGGTTTTCCCATGTGGTTTTCTTTATTTCTCCTCTTTACAAAAATTTGGTTGTATTTGGGTACCTCATCAAGCCTTGTTTTCGAGACCCAATTTTACTTTCAATAATAGTTTCTAGGTTTTTATCTACTCATATTTTATCTTAAGGAGGGGTGTTAGAGTAATAAGGTATTCTTATTAACTCTAATTTTCTTAAGCTAAACTTTAGGCATATAATAATTAAATATTTTATGAATTATTATCGTGCAACCTAGGTTGGAACTGCAATGTCTCCTCTTTGAATTCTAGCCTTCATAGCTTTTTTCCTCTCTTCTTGCGATAGGTGTTTGCATGCAGTGATTCTTGGGAGTTGTGGATTGATCTTTCATCAACTTCAAGAATGTTGTTCTCATTGAATGGACATGAGGTATTCTCTTAATCACTTTTTTGTTTTGTAATGAAAACTTGGCATTCTCTACATAAAACTACCATCTTCAATTGTTCCATTGAATTTGGATCAAAATTGTTATTCAATGTTTAATATATGTTGTTCACTCTTTAAGGCTCATTGTTATTCAAAAAGAATGATACTATTTTCAAAGAATATGTTGTGCTCTCTTGAAACTACATCTTTTAATGCATAAATATACTCTTTGTTATTTATGTCTAATGTTTACAATCACTAACTCATTTTCCTCTCATTAATGCTCTCTTTGGGGATGAATATAACTATGTTATGTGAAACCCGGCCCTTTTATTATTAAAGGGTTCATTTTATTTCATTTATTAAATTACCTTTACTCCCTTTTTAAGATTTCTCTTTATGCACTTGCATTTCTATTTAATAATTAATTAGTAATTATTAAATGTCATTTTACCTCTTAGGGTTTCTCTTGTAGGTTTTTGATCTCCTTCTATAAGGATTGGTCAAATGTAAATTTCATCTTATCTTTTCAATTTGATAATATATTTTTCATATTCTCAAAGCAAAATGCTCACCTGTTCTTTGTCTTTTCTTCTCTATGACAGGTTCTTGCATGCAGGTGTTCTTCGAGTTTTTGTGGATTTTTATTGCTCAAATCTTTCATGGTATTAGAGCCTAACCTGCTATAGCTTGTTCTTATTTGAAGAAAAAGAGGAACAGGGGTTTCACATGATAAATCTAGCTTTTTTTAGATATTTTTTGTGAAAATAGGTCTCTGAAATTTGGAGCACTTTTAGGCCAAACAGACCTCACGATTGGATTTAGAAGATGTCAAAACCTCGATTTTCATATAAAATTTGTCGATTTAGAACAATGTTTAGAGAGAAAAGATTGCATACCAAGGTCGTATGGCCTCTAACGCACACTTTAAGGCCGAAAAATACCAAAAATCACAAAACAAAACAAAAAACATTTTTTTAAAGCGCTTGCAGTTTAAGGTTTACCGCTGCAGTTAGGGTAACCACAGGAAATTTTGTTAACCCTTGATAGTCACCACCCACAGTGTTCTTCGACCACAGCGGGTCTACATCACGACGGCCACCACCGCTCCTCTATCATCGCTCAAGTGTCGTCACCACCAACTCTCTGCCCCAGTGCCACCGCCAGGCCACCTCTGCCTCCCTTGCCCAGCCCACTATCATATGGGGGCTGGGGGCTAAATTTTTAACCCTCTTTCATTTTTTTAAAAGGGTTTGAAATATTTTTTGCTATACAGAAGCCCTAGCAGTCTTTCTACTCTAACTTGAGCATACGAAGGTGTTTATTGGATTTGAAAGAAGCATCGAAAAGTTTATTCAGAGACAGACATGATGATGAAGGTATTTTTTGAAAATTTTCTCCAGTTTAATACCTTTTTTTTGCTCGAAGTCAAATAATGTATTTTATCTTCCAGGGGGCATAACTTGCTCGTTATAGCTTTGTTTTTTGATCCAAAAGAAGCATCAGAAAGTTCTTCTCGATCCCTATCTAGATTGTCTATTATTTTCATAATTATTTCTCAAAGGTACATGTGATTCTAAAATTGAAGCCGTTTCGCTCTCTTGTTGTTTACACATTCTTTATAGCAGCTGGGGTTCAATTTTTTTGCATTATAGGGGTGTTTTGTACTATTGTTCCTATTATTTACATCAATAAACCATAACTTTTTCAAAAAAATATCCAACACCTTCTAAAACAATGGTCGAGACCTCTTCTTTTCTAGAACTTTTGACCCCTCATAACTATCACACACGAAAGTCCCTGATGACACGGCTTCTCCAGTCAAAAGGTTTGTGGTCTTATTTAGATATAGTGCAGCCAATTTTATAGAGGCCTTTTGAAGTCATGCAGCAGAGGAACAAGGTGGATGAGGCAATGGGGTTGATTGCTTTACAGGTATCTTACAGTCTACATTTTCATCTTGATGGTGCAATACCCCTCTAGCTATGTGGACCAAGCTTGACGGCTTGTTTGGTATAGTGAATGAGTTCAGGGCACTTCAGATTGAGGCAGAGATTACCTCTCTTGTACTAAATTATTTTCCTTTCATTGAAGACTTCTTGATGAAGTTTAAACAACATAGATCTTTATTGCAGAGTTGTGGGAAAACCAAGACTAACACTAAGTACACTTACCTAATTCTTTCTAAGCTTAGTGGATACTTTCAGATTTTTGCTTCTACCCTTCTATTCCACCAAGAATGCTTTGGGTACTAGATTTACCATGCCATCTTTTGAGCTTTTGTGATTGTTTGACTCGAGAGAAAGCTAAGTTCTCTCAATTGGATTCTCTCACAGGCTCATAGACTTATGCATTGGTAGCTCGACCATCTTCCAAGACGAAGGAGAAGAAATAGAAGTCACATCCTATAGAGTCTTAGGTTGATTCTAGCCTCCACGTCAAATCAAGCCCACCTCCTTCTAAGGAAGACAAACCAAAGCCAGAAAGACCAAAGTGTGCTTATTGAAATAAGCCCAATCATGATGAGTCACGTTGTTATGAGAAGAAGTTAGATGGCTATGTCAAACAGGTTTCAAATTTGACAGCTCTCTTTGAGAAAAGAAACATTGATATTCCTTCTACTTTTCACAAATCTTCTTCATCATCATCATTTCAGTCAGATGGTAAAGATATAAGAAAGGTTGATGCACTATGTGCAACTTCTACTCCACACTCTTCTAGATGGTTATTGGATTCAAGTGCTTTACACCATATGGCATCTTCTCTGGATTTGTTCTCTTCTTTTAAGGCTTCTCTTACTCCACACATTTTGCTAGAGAACAACATTGTTATGACCATTTATGGGAAAGGTTCTATTGGCATTGATGATGGTACATTTCATGATGTACTTTGTATTCCATTTGTCTCCTCTAACCTTCTCTCTATCTATTAGATTACACACAATGGGACAAGGGAGATAGTTGAATTTGCACAATATTCAATGCACATCAAAGATAATGAGACGAGCAATATTTTTGCTATAGGGACTATTGATCATTCTTCCCGCTTATATTCTCTCTCATTTGGGTCCACCATCATACTCTCGGAAACTCACTCTCATTCATAAGATACTGTTGTAGTGAAGTCTGGTCACTTGAAGTTATGTGTTGTACCTGAGACCAATGTTTTGACTTCTACACCTTCACCTCATGTTTAGATTCCATCTATTGCACGGGATTACTCTTTAGCATTGCCTACCATTGTAGCTCCGGTAATCAAGCCACCTACTGCAGTTGTTGAGGATATATCAAAGGACACACATCTCCTCTCAGATGACAAATTCAACACACCTATTATCCCACCTCCATTAGAGATTCCATTTCAGGATTCTCATGCATTCTCCTTTGAGCATTAGCTAGGACTTTTAGCTTCACCTTACATTCAGGGGTTTCACCTCCTTGTCCACTGCCTTTGTTTCTTTCATATTAGAGTCACATTGGTATGTTCATCGCCATAGGAGTTCTGCCATTCAAGGGGCTATGGTGTTAGTGTAAATAATTATTAATTACACTTTACTTAAGTTTACTTAGGATAAATACATTATTTTATAATTTATTAGGTTAGACACCTAGGATTTTGCGTACTCATATGAGTTATCATGTTGACAACATAGTTATTTGCACTCTTAATTAAGCACATGGTGTCTACAATATAATTTTACGTGACACACCTTTGTAGGCTTATCGTCTCATCATTACACTAACTCTTGTGCTTAATAGAGGATAATCCACACTTGGTGGACATGTGTTTAGTTGTGAGGCTTATCATATTGCTAACTCCTAGACATTCTAGAAGCATCCTAGAGGCCTTTATATACAGGCACTCCTAGTGTACTTGTACATTAATTAATTTTATATTATTATTCTGATCATACTCTATTGGTCTATTTGTGCTAGTTGTTGAGCTTCTTGGTCTTGGGTATTTTTCCCTAAGGCAAATTCTTACATACTATTAGAGTCATAGGAGCATCATTTCATAGCCATTGGAGACCATTCTTGCTTCACCTCTCTAAGGACACCTCGATTTAGATCTAGAGTATCTGTAGCTATTGGGAGTGTCTAGAGCCAAAGTGAACCTCACCATTGCATCTGAAGCATCGATTCAGTGAAATTTTACTATAAATTTGCCTACCTTAGGCCATAGTCAAATTTGAGGCAAAAAAATTTTGCAAACCGGCACTCGAAGGCCCAATTTGCAGTATTTGGTATGGTCATTTTTAGATCTGTTTAATTTAATTTTAGATCTATCTTCTCCACAATTATTCTGTAATTTTCAGATTTTTTGAATTTGTATTTTCAAAAAACAAAAACAAAAATCGGCCTCTCAGGCCTACAGAGGAAAAAAATTACAAGAATCAGGTGGTCAAATCCTGACTCCTGCGATCGAATATTCCTTAGAATCTGGCATATTACAACCATAGCAGCATATCCCAAGTGGCTCTCACCAACCAACGAATATTCCAAATTTCCCAGTGGTCATCACATTTTCTAGCGAGCACCACACTCATAATGGATACTAGCGAGCACTTTGCTTTTGTTTACAAGCGGTGGCTTTATTCTTTTAAATAATACCCTGCACCAATATTTTGGTACATGTGGGATATTTCCCACACATTTTTGGCATCATTTTTTAAACTCCCTCCCTCATGGCGTTGAACTCTACCCCTCGCTAGAGATTGCAACCCTTCGGTGCCCTTAAAACATCCTCCGACCAATTTTGTTTTCGACCCCCGCTCAACACTTCGGCAATGTTAAAGCTCCCACCGGCCATGTCAAAGCTTGCGCCTCCAGTGCCATGTGGAGCCAACTCATCCTGTTGAACTCCTACCATGTCAGTAGCAAGCAAACCACATATCTTCCAACATGTCACACAGGACCTCCATACTACCACGACATAGCAACCATACAATCTGTACTACCAACTCAGCGGCCACGTGTCTCCTACGTACAGTCGACATCAGCAGTGACGTCACCTGCCACATTATTAGGGAGGACATTTTTTGTTGATGTCATCAAGGCCTATGATTAAATTTGACAATCATTTGATTGTCATCAACAGGCTAGACTGCACTACCATGACGATTGTTTGGACGTCAAATTGAACCTCTTAGTTTGCTAATGAGACCCCTCTCTAAATTCTGTTTTGATTTGATAGTCTGACTTTGGGAGACCATATCTCAGTCATCCAACTTCAAATCAAACACAATTTTTTTGATTTTGGCTATAATTTCTTGAATTTTTTAGTGGCACTATTATTTTTTGGTTTTGGTGCACATATTTGTCAGAAATTACAACTTTTGGTGATTGTACTTGTCCAATCCTACATTTTGCAACTTCAATTGCTCTGTACAGGCTCATCTAGACTCCAAATCAGGTTTTATTTTATTTTTTAAGTGAATATTTTTTGTCTACTTTCCATATCTGCAATCAAATTATAGGCTTGTGTGGACAAAAATAACACTTTCAAAATTAGGTCATTTTTTGCATTATAATACTTTGATAAAACTTCAAAATTATTGTATATCTAAGATACATTGTAAAGTTTCAGATTTGAACTCCAAAAGGAGATAAATAGCAAATCAGAAGACCACTAAAGCCAAAATTGGCAAGTGGCTATTGTAATCACACAAAATATAAAGTGCCAAAAAAAAAAAAAAAAAAATGGGGGGGGGGCGCGTTTCTTGATTGAGTGAACAAGGGATGTCTCTTAGTGTTGTGTTCCTCTTTTCCTATTGTTATCTTTCATTTCTTGCATCATGGGAAATCTTAGGATTCCAAAATTAACACCACATAACTATGCCACATGGTCTATTAAAAAATGGTGTGAATTGATGCATGATGAAGTTTCTCATTATATAAATGGTTCCTTTCCTAAACCAATAGGTGATAAAGTATCTCAAAGTGATACCGAAGCTTGAGCAAAGGCAGATAGGAAAGCCCTAAGTGATATTAGGTTAGGGGTTGAAGACAAGATCCTCTATCAAATCATGAAGTTTGATACATCCAAGGAAGCCTAGGATGCCCTTAAAAACCTATATGGTAAAGTGACTGAGGAGGATGTTTACAAAATTGAAGATGAGCTTGTCTCCTTAGACCCTAAGACCTTTGATTCTATACAAGATTTTATCATTAAAGTGAATGAATTAAGAACAAATTTTGATGATTTTGGTAGTCCTATTAAAGATGACAGGTTGATCTATCTCATACATAATAAGCTGCCATCTAAGTACTCCACATTTGTCTCTTCTTTCAACACCACAAAGACTACCTTAAGAGCTTCCTATAAGAAAATCACTTTTGATGATTATGCTCAGTTGTTAGAGGATGAACAAACTAAGTTGCAAACAATGGGGATTCTCAAGTCTTCAAAGTCTGGGGCATTGGTGGCTAATAATGAGGGTTCTCAAAATTCAGCTAGTCAAAGTTCAAACAAAGGAAAGGGCAAAAAGAAAAAGTGGAAGAATAACAAACAAGAGGATATAGAAAAGTCAACACCACAATCAAATCAACAACAAGGCAGGTCTTCTCCTAATACAAACAAAAAGGGGGACACTAATCAAGAGAAGAAAAAGTGTGCCTATTGTAAGAAGATGGATCATGATGAACATCAATGTTATCACAAATAGATTGATGAGTTGAAGAACATGATGAAGAAACACATTCCACTACCTAATGGTTATAATGAGAAAGGATCTTCATCTTCAGATTCTAAGGGCAAAGGGCATGCTTTACTCACAAACACTGTTAGTCAGGGAGATTGATCATTGATTCAGGTGCCACACATCATATGAGTGTGTCAAACAGATTTTTCTTCCATGACACATTCAGAGGTACCACACATCTTTGTAGGAGATGATACTAATGTGGAAGTTGAAGGTAAAGGCAAAGTTGAGATGAACAATGGAGCATTCAAGGATGTTCTATATGTTCCTAATCTTACCTCCAACCTTCTTTCAGTCTACCAAATGACTCATTATGGAGGTAGAAATAAGGTTGAATTTCTTCCAGACTCAGTGGTAGTGAAAAGCATCAAGGATGACTCTATGATTGTAATAGAAGCCAATAATGATTCAAGGCTTTACACTTTCTCCTCCTTTGTGCCAAAATCAAATGCACAAGCCTTGTTATTACATTCAAATGCAAAAAATAAATTGTGGCATGAGAGATTTGGACATCTCCACTACAGATATCTTCAACAGCTTAGCAACAAGAAAATGGTCAATGGTCTACCTCAAGTACAGTTTTCAGGTGTTTGTTCAGGTTGCTCACTTGGAAAACATCCAGAAAAAATGTTCAAAAAAGGAAAGTCTTGGAGAGCACAATGTGTCATTGAATTAGTTCATAGTGATGTGGCAAGCCCATTTCTTGTGCCATCATTTGGAAAGTCTCGTTATGCACTCACCTTCATAGATGACTACTCTCGCTTTACTTGGGTTTTTTTCATGGCTCATAAGAGTGAAGTGTTTGAAAAATTTCTCAGCTTCAAGGCTCAAGTGGAAAAGCAGTCAGGGAAAACTAGCAAAGTTCTTCAAACAGATAATGGGGGGGAGTATGTGAACACAAGACTAATAGAATTTTGCACTCACGTGGGAATTAACCTTCAACATTCAATACCATATACGCCACAGAAAAATGGTGTTGCTAAAAGGAAAAATAGAACTCTTAAGGAGATGACTACATGCATGCTACTAAACAAGTCTCTTGATCAAGTCTTTTGGGCTGAAGTAATGAATTGTGCTAACTATATCTAGTATAGGAGTCCTCAAAAAGATTTGGATGGTGTAACTCCTTTTGAAGCATGGACTAGTAGGAAACTTACAATTAAGCGCTTCCGAGTCTTTGGTTGTCCAACATGGGCACGAATACCTCCACAGAAATGCAAGGCATTGGAAGCACAAAGCAAACTTTGCATCTTTGTTGGATATGTAGACTAACATAAAGCCTACAATTTAATGGATCCAGAGACACGACATATTTTATGAGTGTACATTTTGAAGAAAGTTGTCCAAGCTTTACTTCTTCAACTCCTTCCTCCTTCATTGAAGAGAGCGATAGTGAAAACAGTGACTTAGAAGATGTGCTTACACAACCCAAATAGAGGCATCCAATAGCAGAGGTTGAGGATACTCCTTCATCTTCTTCCAATATACCTAGATGGGCTAAGTAGACATTGGATGCGGCAAGACGATTGGCAAGGAATCCTTCAGATACAAGGAGGATAAGATCACAACACAACTCACTCTCACATTCTTATATTATAGTTGCTTCAAATCCACAATCACTCAAAGAAGCATTAGGTATTCCAAAATGGGATAGAGCAATGGAGGAATAATATAATTCTCTCATGATAAATGATACATGGGACTTAGTCTCTCTTCCTAAGGGAAGAAAATTGGTTCGATGTAAGTGGATCTATTGGACCAAATTCGCAGCGGATGGAAGTGTTGATAAACATAAAGCTCAACTTGTTGCAAAAGGTTTTTCTCAGGTACCTAGCATTGATTACACTAAGATCGTTGCACTAGTGGCAAAAATGAATTCTATTCGTTTGACACTAGCTATAGTGACAACTCAAAGATGGGTTGTTCATCAAATCAATGTGAAAAGCGCATTCTTAAATGGGCATCTTCATGAGGAGATATATATGGAGCAGCCACAGTGATTCATACAAGATGTTACCTTGGTTTGCAAATTGAAGAAGTCTATGGACTTAAACAAGCTCCAAGAGCTTGGTATGCCAAGATGGATTCTTTTCTTCTCTTAGCAAGGTTCACTAGATGTCATTCTGATCCGAATGTCTACATTCTTCAAAGGGATGATTCACATTTGTTTCTTGTGCTTTATGTTGATGACTTAATCATTACAGAGAGCACAACATCCATTATTGATAATGTCAAGGCTACTTTGCAGGATAGGTTTTTGATGATAGACTTGGGTCTACTACACTATTTCCTTAGTATCTAGATACATCAGTCTTCATTAGGGATAACATTATCATGTAATGTCCCCTGTTTAGCCAGTTTGGATATATGTTGTCGTTAGCCTACTTCTATGTGGTCCCGGGGGCTAACAAGGACATGGACGGGATCTTGTGGTGTTTTGGCCTAGTCGATTTTGTTCTGGGGCCAACTAAGTTCGTTTGGAGGCATTTACAATGTGACTTACTATTTTTAGTAAGTCAGCCAGGCTAGTCGGATGATAATTTTGATGATGGGGTTGGATGTGTTTTTCTTAGCTCTTTCTAACGAGCTATCATTTGTGGTGTTTCGAGATCATTTGCTATGGAATTTTAATGCCGGAAGTTATTTAATAAAGTAACTTCAATTAAATTAATATTATAAGGTTACTTTATTATATTTTGTATTTATATGTGTGCCCAAGAGCGGGACACCAAATGATCTCCTTGGGACTTTAAAGTGATAAATGGAAACAATATATTAAAATGCAAATATGAGATTTAATCCCACATTGCTTGTGGAGTGGGGGTCGACCCTCTAAGAGGACTTTATATACAGCCATGAGTGGGGTGTGGAGATATGAAGAGATTGATGGATTCAAGCTTAGTTTGGTTGGTTTGATTGCTGGCTTTTGGAGACGAAATCCTCCATTGGTGACAATCCTTTCGCTCTTGGAAGACAGAGTCAAGGGATTTAAGATCTATTAGCTTCATACTGTGTGCATTCAGCTTCAATTTTTCAGCTACAGGTAAGATTGAAATTGTTCCATTTCCAAAGGATTATCATTGCAGACATTGAACAGCATGGACAGCAGATTTGGAGGTGAGATTTGGAGCAGGTTTGTGGGTAAACACTGCTGCTACAGTGCGCGTGAACAGTGCGCGTGAACAGTGCGTGTGAATAGTGCGCGTGAACAGTGCGCGTGAATAGTGCGCATGAACAATCCTCATTCTGTGTACTTGGAGGTCATATTTCATACCCTAACCGAGCAGCTATTAGATGGGTTGCTAAACTGGACATCCATCCTCAAATTTCGATCAACAGCGATCATATTATTTCCAGGTTCTTCTACACCCGATTATAATAGTTCAATGAATGTGTAGGTGTCATAATTATAAAGAGTTTTGCATATTCAGTCACTGTGTAACAGTCTTTGCACTACAAACTCAGTCACTTTTGTACACAGCTATATGAAGTTTGTATATCTTGAATAGAGGATAAGTGTATGGAACATTTACGATCAGTCCATAAGAACTCTTTACATTGCATATTTGTAGTAGTGTTCAAGTGCCAAGATATTTGTCCTTGCTATTCTTCAGATCATATGGTCATTGTTTGGCAGAGAAGTATTATAACATCTGAACAAGAACTCAGAAATTACAAATCAGACTTTGCACACCAACTGTTTGACAAAATGTTGTTGAATCAAAACTAAAAAAATTCAAGGTAGAATTAGTAGGGTATGTTACATATCACAACCCAAGTATGCTCTTGATCTACTTGCTCGGTTTCACATGAGTGACTGCAAGGCTGCACCTACTCCCTTTCTTTCAGGTGTTAAGTTAGAAACAAAGTGTTCCACTCCACTTATTGATGCGACTATGTATAGACGGTTGTTGAAAGCCTCATCTACTTGACACATACATGCTCTGACATCTCATTTGCGGTTGGCATGGTTTCTCGCTTCATGCAAGAGCCACATGAACTTCATTGGAAGGCAACCAAACAAATCTTGCACTATATCTAGGGTACACATACACATGGGATACATTATGTAGCTAGTATAGGACTTCAATTAGTGGGATATAGAAACTCAAACTATGTAGGGGACCTTGATTCTCGCAAGTCTACTTCAGGATATATGTTTCATCTTGGTTCCGGCCCCATTTGTTGGCAGAGTACAAAGCAGAACACCATTGCTCTTTCATCAACTAAGGCTGAGTATCAAGGAGTTGTGACTGCGGCAACAAACGCTATTCAGTTGTAGTAGATTCTGAAGAAGTTTGGTTTTGATCTACCCAAACCCACAGTCATCCATTGCGATAACCATAATACTATTAAGATCTCAAAACATCCAGTTCAACATTAGCACACCAAACATATTGAGGTTCACATGCACTACATCAAAGAGCTTATTCATGAGCAGGTCATCACATTGCAGTATTGTCCTACTGAGCAACAGGTAGCCGACATCTTCACCAAGCCCTTCACGGATGTCAAGTATATTCATTTGCGAGATCTCTTGGGGGTGAGGGATTTTTCACCAATGGGGGTTCACATGATCCTTCTCTTCTATATTGTACATATGGAGTCTCAAGCCTCTATCATGGTGGGTTTCGTTGTACTTATGGTTTTGAGAGTCTCTTGAGACATCATTTGTGCCTTTTTTTCTTTGCTCTCTCTTTTTGGAGTAGGGTTTTCCCCACATGATTTTCCTCATTTCTCTTTTTCATAAAGATTTGGTTATAATTGGGTACCTTATCAAATTTTGATTGGGTACCTCATCAAGCCTTGTGACCTGAATTTGCTTTCAACATTGACATTATAATTGCATTGTTGCTCATCTTAAGGGGGGTGTTAAAGTAAAAGGTTGATTTAAATTAATTTATTAAATAACCTTATCTCCTTTCTTAAGATTTTCCTTTATGCACTTCATTTCCATTTAATAATACATTTTTCATATTCTCATAACAAAACCCTTGCCTCTTCTTTGTCTGTCTTAGATAAACCTATTCCTCTTCTTTGTCATTCAAATCTAATACTGTAGTAGATAAACCTATTTTTCATAGTTAACAAAACTATATAAGAGAGTGAAATATAAAATAATGAAATATTATTCTTGGTCAAAATTTCAAATCCAATCAAGTTTGTACATAGGGAATATTAAGCTTGTAGTTAGATAGGTAATACGGGAGTGACAATTTAAAATGCTCAATGTTTTTTCATTTCAATCTTTAACCATATAGTCAAATACTAAATGCCACCATATCATTGACCCGCAATAACAAGTCTAAAATTACATACCCCCATTAATGTTTAGCCCACAATAATAACAAGTTTAATATTACAAACCCTTATTAAATGTTTAGCCCACACTAACAATAGTATTACATACCCCCATTAAATGTTTGGCCCACACTATCAAGTCTAATTTTAGATACCCCATTAAAAATGTTTTGGAGAAAACAACTTGATAATTAGACTTTCTAAGGGTTTTGATTGGAAAATGCACACGTTATTCTATATTTTCTTGTAATCCATCCTAATATGAAGTCTATTTATGTCGCTCCTAATTTTTGTGTCATTGTCCTAATATGAAGTCCATTATGTCCTAATATGAAGTCCATTATGTCGCTCCTAATTTTTGTGTCATTGTGGTTTGATGGATTTTATAATATCTACGAACATTCGAGACCCATGGATTCTAATTCCTTAAGAAAATATATATGACACAATCTTGGGGTCCTTACCTCTCATTGAGTTCTCCTCAATACTCCAAGGGGCGGTAATAATTTTTATTATTCTCTTTAATAACTTATATATAAATTTAGTAACTTTCTAATTTGACATATATATAAATTTAGTAACTTTCTAATTTGACATAGTATTAATTTATAATTACTTTTTGACAATCAATATTTATCTCAAAAACATAAAATAAGACATTAATATGGCCAAATGTAAAATAAGGCATTAATATGACCAAAACCATCATAAAACAAGATGAGAGGGGGGTATCAATATTTACCTCAAAAACATAAAATAAGACATTAATATGGCCAAATGTAAAATAAGGCATTAATATGACCAAAACCATCATAAAACAAGATGAGAGGGGGGTGACCGACCGTCAAATTCCAAGCCGGGTCCGTAGAGTAAAAATTTTCAATGTTCTCTTTCATCCTCCGTGTTCTACGGATAGGTGGTATTCTATGTTCATATGTTCGGGTGTAATATCT
Source organism: Cupressus sempervirens (assembly GCA_028749045.1). NCBI lineage: Eukaryota > Viridiplantae > Streptophyta > Pinopsida > Cupressales > Cupressaceae > Cupressus > Cupressus sempervirens. The sequence goes on from CM053788.1 coordinate 147,723,924, forward strand.
TTACATCCTTTCCTTAACACCGATCTGTTTACTACTGTGGGGTCAAAAACTCATTCTAACATAAAAATTTTACCATTGAGTGGTCAAAAGGAGCATTAGAACATAACAATTTTCGCTATGGAGACCGATCGGTTGATAATGAGAATATCATGACATTACCATCCTTGATAATGAGAATATAATATAATGAGATATAGAACATAACATTGTTACATTGACCTTTAGAGCAGATTCGTGTGTGGCTGTTTAATCTTTGATTGAGACCGTCTTGTACTGTACAAGTGTCAGTATGGAGGAGAACTTTTCTCTAAATTCACCAAATGAACAGCATGCATTTAGATGGGATGTACGTTGAAGAAGATTGACAAATTTTCAAGTTATACCAAGTTATACTAGGAAGAAGAGCAAGGCGTATAACAAGCGGCTGAACATTCACTCACAATGTGTCAAAAAAGATATGTTGCAAAAATCAACAGCATGCATTTAGATGGGATGTACAGTGAAGCGGATGACGGGAATTCTTGTGTTAGACAAGGATTCTAGGAGAGCAAGAAGCGCAAGGCGGATAACCAGTGGCCGAAAATTCACTCACAATGTGTCAAGGAAGACAAGTTGCAAAAATGGCACCAAGTTCGTAATTGCAAAAAGTTGTGTATTCAGAAATATGGATTGCATTCCAAGTGACAGATAGGAATAGAAAGTAAAAAATATTGCAATTGATGTGCAATTTGATTTTGATCAGCCAAATATAAGTAGCATAGTAAGTTAAGAATATTTTGAATTGTTAAATTATTATCACCCAAAAAAATCATTTAAATTTAATATAATATTGAAAAAAAAAACTTAAAAATTAAATAACAAAATTAATACTAATGACAGAAATGGTACAACCTTATATTTATTCATTGCAAGTAAATTGATCTCTACATTAATTAATTAAATAAAGATATGATTTCTTTCATCGTTTTGATATATTTATTGGAGACATAAAACTGATGTAAACACACCATCAAACTTTTAATTTCCAGTAAGATTCATTTTCAAATATATCTAATAATATGATCATATGATTTCCATTTGACATTCATCAATTGACTTCTGATATCAAGCAGCCAACCTAGGACAATAAAATAGAATTGTTATTCGTTCCTTTTGGTGTCTCAGCTTCTGGTTCTTGTTTGACAGGCTGTTCCTAGGTGTGTCAGGATTTGGTTTCTGTTAGTGACAACTAATTTCTAGTGGCCCCCATTCCTTGGTATCTTGGGTTATGAATCTTGTTTGTGGCTTTTCTGAGTTTCGACTTTCCAGTAGCCTCTGGTTATGGATATTTTTTATTTGGTTCCTACTGAACCGAAAAAAAAATTGGTTCTAGAGCCTATAACCAAATTTTTATAAAATGTATATAAACATATAACAAGATTTCATACGTATATATGATGGCTCAATCCACCCGCCGCCATGTAACTCAACGCACAAAAGCATAAGGCCAACAAAACAACATTTTCGCTCTTCCCAAAACATTTTACGAAGACAAATTTTATAAAATAGTCCAAAATACAGCAGAGTGGACATAATTCAACTACCACATAAAAAATTTAGCCCACGAAAAGAGCTTGTCACACAGCATTTTTAATTCATTTTTTTGAACGGAAGCCAGCTAAGTGTCATTTACAAACGGAGTAGACTTCTCGAATAAAACTCGACAATTTTTTCATGAAAGTATGAGATCAAACACGAAGATTAAGAGGCTAGATAATAACTCAGATCTATTACGCAGACATGCCAATTACAAACATAATTCACAAATTTATTGTTCACAATACAATTCGCATCATACTTCATTTCAGATTAAACAAAGAAAACTTAAAACAGAGACAATCCCACTCCGACTCCATAAAAACAAATACAGGGAAAAAACCATAATAAAATGATAAGCCATCGCTTTCAACTCAATTTGGTATTTTCCAAATCCCATAAAGTTATTTTCTTGTGTTGCTAATCACAAATCAAGTGCCAATATGAGAGATTTCCCAACAGAAATAGTAGATTTTCTATGAGAAATGCTACAATAAACCGAAAACACTACTAGGACATTAAACCCGAGAGTTAAACATGGAAATTCAGGCAAAGAGTATAAAATTACTCAAACAGATTTAAGTCTTCAAACAAGATCACAAATATCAAATAAAGTGCTGTAATGACACTAATTTGCAGTAGTCTCACAAAAGTGAAAAGTACTCCATAATCGCTCACCTCTAAAAAATACAACTACTACTAGCCTAACAACAACAAATAAAATTATTACTTGCAATATGATGCCACCGCCTGTCAAGGACCCAAGTTTGCATGCGCCTAGCTACAGAACACCTCACCAACAGATCCTGTGCAATTGGCCGAGACAGACACAACCACGAAAGATGACCATGCCGCGCCTCTTCCACTGCACAGTCCACCAGACTTCATTTCTTCTTGGCAGCTGCCTTGGTGACCTTGGCACCAGTGGGTTCCTTCTTCTCAACACTCTTGATCACACCCACGGCAACCGTCTGCCTCATGTCTCTCACAGCAAAACGCCCTAGAGGAGGATACTCAGAAAAGGTTTCGACCACCATAGGCTTGGTGGGAATCATCTTCACAAACCCTGCATCTCCATTCTTAAGAAACTTGGGTTCCTTCTCGAGCTCCTTTCCAGACCGCCTGTCCACCTTGGTCATTATTTCAGCAAATTTGACTGCAATGTGTGAAGTGTGGCAATCCAGCACGGGAGCATAACCGTTACCAATCTGGCCAGGGTGGTTCATGATGATCACCTGCGCTGTAAAGTTGGCAGCTTCCTTGGCAGGATCATTCTTAGAGTCAGATGCAACATAGCCACGCTTGAGATCCTTGACAGCCACATTCTTGACGTTAAAACCCACATTGTCACCGGGCAATGCCTCCTGCAGGGCTTCATGGTGCATTTCCACAGATTTAACTTCAGTTGTCAGTCCAGTTGGTCCAAATGTGACCACTGTACCAGGCCTGATAACGCCAGTTTCGACCCTTCCTACTGGTACAGTTCCAATACCACCAATCTTGTAGACGTCCTGGAGGGGCAACCGCAGGGGTTTGTCAGAGGGCCTCTTGGGCTCGCTCACCTGGTCCAGCGCTTCCAGCAATGTGGGTCCTTTGTACCAGTCCAAGTTGGAAGATCGCTCGATCATGTTGTCTCCCTCGAAACCAGAGATGGGGACGAATGGAATTTTGTCAGGGTTGTAACCAACCTTTTTCAGGTATGAAGAAACTTCCTTAACAATTTCGTCATATCGTGCCTTGGAGTACTTGGGGGTGGTGGCATCCATCTAAATAAGAAGCAAAACATCATGAGAAGAGCTCATATCAAGTTCCACGCCGAATATTGAAATCAGTCATACAAAAAAACCGCTCTTAAAGAGCAAAAACTAAAAGATTACCTTGTTACAACAGCAGATCATCTGTCTCACACCAAGTGTGAAGGCCAGAAGGGCGTGCTCTCTGGTCTGCCCATCCTTGGAGATGCCAGCCTCAAAGCCTCCAGTTGTGGAATCAATGATCAAAACGGCACAATCGGCCTATATAAACACCCACAAAATCAGCCAGAATGCTTTGCCACAAAAGGGGTACACCAAAAATTATAGAGACAGATCAAATATCAATACACGCATTACAAGAAGATCAATTGCACCCATAATTTCTTGCTCCGCAATTTTAAAATTACAGAGCAAGGTAAAACGGTTGAACAGTTGAATACAACCACATGGGACGAGCATAAATACTAATCTACCATAAATTAACAACATTACGAAGTATTGCTCAGCGTAGAAAGCATAAATCAAGCATTATTCTTTATGTTTTAAAGGTAAAAATGAATACCACATTCAATAGAGCCACATAAACATTCAATAGAGCCACATAAACAAGAAATCGAAGAGACCCATTACATAGCCTAAGCTCTCAATGTTGGAACATCTATATCGGATATAATGAATTCGCTAAAGAGTAATGCAAAGAAAACCAAAAAGACAACCTAATCTGGAACCTGGTCATACAAAACAGCTGACCTGTAATATCTAACACTATCAATTTCATGACCATAGAGAATAGTTCAACATAAAAGAACAAGCAGGTAATCATGAAACCTGTTCATACAATTATCAAACATAACACTACCAATGTTAAATACACAAATTTCAATCAATAGATCTCACTCTACCGAACGCTAACCTATCTAAAAGGAGTAATTACCGATGATTTGGTTATAACTACTCTATAATTGTCAAAAAGAAATGCAAACGTCAAATTAGCAATTCACACATACCCCTTTACACCACAATTGCGAAAAATGCATTTGAAGGTGCGTAAGTTAAACTACGATCTATATAATATTGATAGGGCCTTAATCGATGATTACAACTTCAAATACTTACCTGTGATGTACCAGTAATCATGTTCTTGATGAAATCTCTGTGGCCAGGGGCATCGATGACAGTACAGTAGTACCTTGTAGTCTCGAATTTCCACAGAGCAATATCAATTGTAATACCACGTTCCCTCTCAGCCTTAAGCTTGTCAAGAACCCAGGCATACTTGAATGACCTTTTGTTCATCTCAGCAGCTTCCTTCTCAAAACGCTCAATCACACGCTTGTCAATACCTCCGAGCTTGTAGATAAGGTGTCCCGTGGTGGTAGACTTCCCAGAGTCGACATGTCCAATGACCACGATGTTGATGTGGGTCTTCTCTTTTCCCATGGCTGCTTCAACAAATCAAACTGCAATTTCAAAGAAAACACAACCGAAGTCATTATCTGTTTAAATCTGCAATTCACAATGATATAAATCTCCCACAATACCATCCAAATTCCTTCCAGATCAAACAAATCCAAGGTTACCCATAAGCCCTCTGTAACACAACAGAAAAAATCAACCATAAACGGCACTAGATCCAAGAACCTTAAGACCCTTCACCTACCAATAGATATAAACCTTGAGTAGAAAGGATGACAAAATCACACCTAACAAATAAATCACATCGCATAAATCCTGCTAAAACATCAACCTGCAAAACCTTCACCTGCCCCTAAACCCTAGAAGATTTAACCAGGCCATTAAACCCCGCAAAACATCAAATCGGCAGCTCAAAACCTCGGCTTTTTCCCCATCCACGCAACCATGAACCCCAAAACCATTGAAAATGAAAACAATCTCGCAAAATGTGCGAAATCAAACGCAGCCGAAACTTACCTGCAACGCTAAAATCTCTTCGCTCCCGGCAAGGCCAACCAACTCAATACCAATTGCAATTACTAATAACGCACCATACTCACCCCTCTCATATATCATAAGCAGTCGCCAGTGGCGGAGGAACCCTCAATCGGGCGGCCCACATTACTCTAACTCGATCTAACGGTCCGAATAATTTCCACCATCCTCACCGTCCGATCCTCCGATCGAACGGCTGAGATTCCTTGCTTGACGCTCTTCCAAAGCAAAATACCACTTAGGGTTTTGACCGACACGTGCCAGCAAGTGCGACTTGGCGGAACAGTCGCGCTTTTCCTCAGGGTTTTTCGTGGAATGTAACTCGTGCATGCTTTTCGACGTCTTAGGTTTATTTTAATTAGCATTAATTATAATCTGGGAGTTTGAGTACTTTATTAGGCATTAATTACGGTAATATCCTCCGTAATAGTTAATTTTGGTTCCATCCATTTGACCTGCAGACAATAAAATCGCTTGCGGATCACGTTTGGATGGAGAATATCATACCATTGGCTATTTCCTACCCAGAAAAATAGTTTTTTTATTTTTATTTTATCGAATAAATGAGCAAGACACCTAAACCTAGTGTTTGTGGGGGCCACACGCTAAAAAAATATCCCACATTTCTAAACATACGACGAGATTTCGAGGGAATTTTAATTTTAATAAATAAATAATAATAATAATAATGATAACAATGGCATCCCTCACCATGCACTCACTCTTTTGTGCATGACACGACTCTTTTTGGGCAAGATGGATTGCCTTGCACAAGTGGAATTCCAACCTTATGAAAGTTGCGACTTTTGGAGCCCTCTATTCCTCATAATTTGGGCAAAGAGGGAAATCACCAAAGCATGCCTTTTTCTCATGTTTGGGCCCATTCATGTATAGGGGGTGTATCTTGAATAGAAAATAAGGAAATTATATACTTTGATAGTCTTGTAACATTCAATTTGTAAATTTTTTAATCAATATTTTGAATTTTTTTTTATACAAGATTAGATTTGTTTAGTTATTTTAGTGGGTGTACAATCTCTCGACTAACATCTTTAACTAAAAGCTAAGGTTTGAAGAGTATTTACTCTAGCATTTTGTATAAGGGTGTGTATTTGAAAAGAAATTGGGAAAATTGTACACTTTAATAATCTATGTAACATTTAATTTGTAAAAAAATTAATCAATATTTTGAATTTGATTTATACAAATTCATACTTGTTTAGCTATTTGGTGGGAGTACGACCTATCTACTAATATCTTTAACTAAGAGTTAAGGTTTGAAGTGTATCTATTTTTATAATGTCTAAGCCTTTCCCTAGACAAGACTTGATCTCCAATGGGCACTTTCAAAACCATTCAACTTCACTGGCAATTTAAGGATCAATTATTTTGGTTTCGATCTATACGTGTAAAAGCAATTTAGAGTTAATATGTCTATAGATTTAAAATTTAGACATTTCTTTTTGTTGGAGGGTTTCATATCAAACAAATGTAATTGTTCGACTAATTGATAAGAGAGCATCAGTATAGGTTGAAGCCTCTTTGATTAGGAGTTAAGGATTAAGGGATGTCCTTCAAAATAAAAAATATTGATTGTTGGAGTGATATCAAATATATGGAATCATTTAGCTAGATGATACCATGGCATGAGATTTAGATTGAAACCAATTTGATAAAGAGTTAAGGCTTTTGTCAAGTTCACCCAAGGCATAACCTTAGCATTGTCCCTTGTGGTGTTAAGGCCTTGTACTATGGTGGCTCATTTAGAACCATTCAACTTCACCACTAGACTAGGAGCCCATTGACAAGGATTTTGAATTTCAACTTGGGTATGTATTTGACTTTCCAATTAGTTGGTATGAACATTTCAAATAATTCAATTTCACCACTAGACCAAGAGCCCATTGACAAGTATTTTAGAATTTCAACTTGGGATCCATTCTTGACTTTCAAATTAGTTGGTATGAAAGTTAGAACTATTCAATTTCACCATTATAACACAAACCCATTAACAAACATTTCAATTTATTGTCTAACTTGAGTACACATTCCTCCTTCCAAATAGTTGCTATAAGAAACTAGAGTATGAATTGTTTCAAATTATAAAGTGACATGTATAGAAAGACATGCTTACTGTATTTGAAGTTATCTAGATATGTTAAGTATCATTGAGGAGCATTTATATGAGCTCATCATAATGGAATTATAAAGCATCTTAAGTGCATTATAAGCTTACATCATGTAATGTTCCCCACTTAGCCAGTTTGGAGGTATGTTGTCGTTAGCCCATTCTTGTATGGTCCTGAGCGCTAACTAGGACTTCAAAAGGGATCCTGAGGTTATTTGGCCTAGTCAAATTTAATCACAGGCCAAACGGAGTTCATTTGTTGAGTTTTCAGAAAGACTTACTATTTTTAGTAAACCAATAGGGGGATGCAGTGCCTTCAATTTTCAGTGACAGGATGAGATGCATTTTGTTGGGCTCTTTTTGATGAGCTATTATATGTGGAATTTCGAGTTTATTTGGTATATTATTTTAATGTTTGAAATTACAACGGTAAAGTGACTATTTAAATTAAATATTATAATGTTTCATAAAGTCACTTTATAAAAAATCAAGAGTCCCCCTTTGAGTACATACATGGACTTTGTAAAAAGAAAAAAAAGAAGTAATATTAAAACTCATGTATTATCCCACATTGGCAAGACGGAAGCGTGGAGCAAGTGAGGAAGGGATTAAAAGAAAGAGGATAGCTCTCATTTATTGATGCTAGGAAATATCAAAGAAATTGGGGAATTTTCTAGAGATTATATCTCAATAGTTTGAAGGACGGAATCCCTTCAAGCTGGAAATCTTGACGCCATTGAAAGATCTGGTCTTAAGATTCAACATAGTAGCAATCCGAAAAAGCAGATACGAAAAAGCAATCCAAAAAAGCGAAACCAAAAAAGTAGGCTGAAAAAGCGGGTACGAAAAAGTAGTCCGAAAAAGCAGAACCGAAAAAACAGGCCAAAAAAAGCAGTTCAAAAAAAGCAAAGCAGAAAGGGCAGCATTGAAGGAAATTATTACAGCAATCTACAACCAGGTTCTTTTGTTAATATTGCTTTTTAGGGTGTTATAAGCTTTCAGTTGTAAGTGTGCATTATACCAGCATTATCATTTTGTAATCCATGTAAATGCCAAAGTCTTGGCCATATTTCATGAGCATTGTAATTTTCATTGCAATTAAGAAGATAATAGTTGTTGGTGTCATTTAAGCAATTTAATATCATTATTTATCAGCTAGTTAGTTTGCATACCAACTATTTGTAAAAATGCCAGTTGGTTGTAAGTGTTCAATTCTCATGCTTAGATCATATATATGCACTGAATATTGTCAAAATTAGTAGCACACTAATGTTAGGTATTTGTGTAGTCCATTGTAGTCTTCTAGCACAAGATTCTCATTGATGCAAATTGAAGAAAAAGTCAATTGAAGCCAGCTGAAATACTATATCAGTCATACGTCCCTTGCATGTGAATTGTTTGATGAAATTCCTTGAGCTTTCATTAGCATTTTTGAGAGCAGATTTGAGGAGGGTTATTACACATCATCACCACCTTAGACATACTAGCACATAACGTGCTTGTCTAATATCCTTGATATTTATTTGGCTTTGTTAAATCAACTCATAATAAGATTTGATCAAAAAAGAAATAATTCTTGCTTTAAAAGCCCCTTAAGGATATCTCAATGTAATAATCACCATCTTACAACATTAACTTTCCCAAAAATATTAACCATAAGAGGAAATCAATACAAAATCATATTTATCAAGATTTGTAAATAGTAAAATACCCCTTGTATGGGATGTTCACATGGGAGTCATAAATAATCTAATTGCAAGCAAAGGAGATGTAAATGGTATGAGAATCCAATAACTTTAGTCTTGGTGAAACAATGGAAGCACAAATAAATCCAATGAATCCATGTGGTCGGGGGGGGGGAATTTACACAAGGTAGTGGTAGAATTAATTAACATTTGAAAACCAAGTCCTCTTAATTCCTTGTTCTTATCAAGATAGACACATTACCAAGGACCCAATAAATGTCCATGCTTGTTAGGATGTTGGGATTCATATTTAACCCATACCTTTTTCTTTACCAACCCTTCAAGTGGTTCTTAAAACAAATGTCTTGTACCCTTCACTACTTCAAAGTTTTTATGTCATATATACATCAATATCTCAAAGTTCTATCAAGGTTTTTAGTAAGATAAACAACTTCCAAAGATTACTTCCATTCTTGAAATTATTTCCAACACTAACCTCAACACTTCAAATCTTCAAAAGCGCCTTCGGGACCATCGTGGACCATTCAAAATTTGATTATTCATCAAAGATTTTTAAAGAGCTTACAACTTGTCGTCAAGGTTTATAAAGGTTCGAGGAACTCCCTATATATATAACCTAACTCATCCTTTTCTACCAACTTGAAATTACAAGGACCCATTACTCATGCCTAGAAAATGACACTCTCAAATATCCAAAAAATCTTCTTGAGATTTCTCCTAAGGCAATCGTCCAAGTAACATTTAAAAAGGCAAAAAATGAACATGAAAACCTAAGATCTATTTTTGGTTGAGCTTGGATCGCCTATAAATGCATATGATTTTACATCGTACTATATGGTAATGGGTAATTAGATGTAGAGTATAATCCAAAAGGAGATGATTATTTGTACAATTTCATAACGAAAAATTGATAAATCATGGTTAAATATGGTGTGACTATAAGTGTGGACATCTAAAAAGGACTAATTTATTTTCATCATGTTGTCCCTATCATTATTCTTCTAATCTTTATTTACTAGAGAAAAAATCATAATATATTTAACCTCATTTTCTTGTAATAATTACAAAATTAAATATTTCATTGGCTTGATCTATCTATAATTAATTAAGTTTTTTTATTTAAATAATTTTGCTATTTAGTCTACCATTAATTAAACAAGTATATTGATTAATTAATTCCTCGATTTGAATACATTAATTATTTTAAATATGCATTTACACCTCATTCTTCTGCATTGCCAATTCATGTGCATTGGGATATTATTCGCCAAAAAAATTAGCACTTTCCTCTTTATATTAATTTGATAAAAATGATGTAATAAATTTCATCATGGCTTATTATTTGAATATTCGGCAAACCTACAAACAAAGGCAAAATGCAAACAATAAGTGACCTGAGGTTAATTCATTTACAAGAAATGAGAGTTTAAGATCAATGGTTGGGGCACACAAACAATTAGGAACAAAAGGAAACCCTAGATATAAGATTAAGATCAAAGGTTGTAAACCAAATTATGTTCAAAATTATATTTTGTTCTTTAAGAAAACTAAATATGTCTCGTATTTTTCTATTCATGGGGGTTTGACTACTTTTAATCGATCTGAAATGCTTGATTCAACAAAGGTAGGAAATGGCTTGGAAAAACAAAAATATCACACTAATATTTATAGTTCCCTAGAACAAGCAAGGGTTTTCAAAATTCTTTAGCTAAAGAAGAAATCTAGAAATCCAAAAAAAAATGCTTGGTGTAATTAGGATTGTGGGAACCTTGCAATAAGCAACTCCAATTTTGAAAATGCCACAATCAATGGATGGTAGATGATTAGAATTAGTAAAGAGAAATGAGGCCTTCATAAGGTTTCCAACAAAAAGGATTGAGGGATGGTTAATCATAAACTTTGGGTTATTCCTATAACTAGTTTAACCCCACATTTTGCAACTGAGGCCAATAAGTGCCCTTTGGGAATAAAATCCAAAAGCCTAAAATTAGATCCTACTCTAAAAATCCCAATCCTTCACATCACCTGTGAATCTACCAATCTCAATACTATATTGGAGGTTCAAAAAGCATTGCCAAATCTATAGGATCTACAATATGAATTTAATAATCCATAGCCATTTGCTTACCCTATACACAATGGATGCCTTAACCCCATGAACAATGATATTAACTCCTCGAAGCATGTTATTAATGATACCCAAAGATGAATTAAGGAAGGGGACAATGAAATAACAATAATAATAAACAATGTATATATGGAATGCCTCTAGAATCATTGAAAAAACATTGATTATCTGCAAAATGGGTTGGCCCTAGTTCCTTGGTGGATGACATTGTTGGTTGGCTAGAGGAAGGTTTCAAGGAACGGGTAAGTATCACTAACCTCTTAGATAATTTTCTATATATAGATTGTAGGCATAAAACATTTAAGAGAACATTGTTGAATGGTAAACCTCTATTTTGTGAAGGCTTTTGTACTAAGTTTATAAATTAGGAACCTAATTTTGAACCTGGTGACTTCAACTTCATACTAGCACTGAGATAAGTAGTCATTTGTCCATTTCTAGTAGAACTTTCACAAAGTAGTATCTTAAGGACCTAATGAGAGGGGTCATAGGCATCAAAGAAGATTTTCTTCAATCCTCCTTCGTTAAACTTTTAATAAAGTTCAAACTCAATGTTTCATCACTAAAACCTGTTAAATTGATAACTAATCTATCTATCCATCACTTTAACCCTATATTTTATAAGGCATTTATTCAAGATATAGCTATTTTCATATATGAGGATGAGTAATAACCAAAATCAAGTAAGCTCTTTGATTGTGTAACCTGAACTTCTAATTTATCTTTTAGATATCCTTTGGCAATTTAGATTTTGAAAAATGAGCCACATAAATTTATAATTGAAACCATCTCCAAAAAAAGAAAAAAAACTCAGAGAATTCCCCTCCCACAGACTCTAACAATCAGATAAATAACAAAGTGATTAATGGCAAGATGGTTGTGTGTGTATCTAGAAATTTGTTGAGGCAAGCAAATGAGGAAACTAACAAACTATCCATGTTTGGAGTGTCTTTATTAGACCAAGATGAGGAGGAGATCACAAAGGATTATGGAGGCCTATTTTTTAGTGCAACTAATGGAAGATGGATCAGGGTGTCACGAGGTGTAAAGTAATAATCAAGATGAAGGTGATTGCTCTATATTCTAAGATTTTTTTCCTCTTGTTGACCAACTAAAGTGAGTTTGAGAACATTTGAACATGTTATGCTAGTTCGTGTGGGATATCCACTTTATCATGTCATCCTCATGCTAATGTGAAGGGCTCAAAAACATGATGGTGATTTGGCTTTTTTCTGGAACCATCAAGAAAGTTGTTTGATTTCTAAAGGAAGGTTTTTAGGACTATTTTGGGGAAGGTAACAATTAGATTGGGGAAGAAATGATAGAGTGAACATGGAAGCCAAAAAAAAATTGCCATTCCCCCAATAAGTTTCTAGCTTTCAAATGTGATATTATGATTTAAAGACTAAGAGGGGTTTTTTAATTTGATAAGAAGTTCTAGGGATGTATTACAGAGTTACTTCAAGAGGAATATTTGAAGACTAATTTGATTCCAAGAACCAACCTGGAAATCTCATCCACGTTCTTGGCATGGGTATTACACTTTGGAAGCCATAAAGAAGCTCTAAGGGTTATAAAGATGCATGTGAGGCCAAAGTGGGTTAGAGGCATGGTCCTAATAATTGAAAGGGTAGAGTTGATGATGGGATTAGAGTCAAGGAAAGGTCCATGCAGAATGGTTAAAGGAGAAAGTCAAAATTTCTAAGCAATAATTGTTTGGAGTTATTCAAAGCCAAAAGAAATACAATTGAAGGAAGCAAAGAAGGGTTGACGTGGTCTACTATTGTACTCATAGGAAGAAGAGGAATTTGAATGCATAGAAACAAAGAGGAGGCACAAGATGAAATCAACACCAATGAATTCAATTGCCTAGTTGAAGGTAGAGGAGGGTGACATGGGTTTAAAGCAATTATTGAAGAAAGGAAAGAAGCACAAATTTGATACCCATGGTGGTATGTTCATTCCTAGCAAACCGGAGAGGAAATGTTGAAGAAATGGGTGGCTTGAGACACCCTTGTATATGATTTTGTGGGGTTTGTAAAATAAAAGAATGATGTAATTTCCTAATTATGTTTAATAAGTAGGTTAGATAGACTATCTTGACATTGTAGATAGTATTTTATAGTTAGTTGAAGTAGGGTGCAATAGTGTGATTTTGGATTGTAATGTATAGATCGATAATATTATGTGTAATGTAACAAATGATGTATGGAGGGTATTATGAAGCTACCTAAATTGAGCAAAATCAGCCAATGACAATTTTTAATATATGCAATTTTTAAAAATATATAAAAGAATCATATAATTCACCAGTAAAAAATAATTATACATTGCTTGATTATAAATTTTGATGCACTTTATTGGAAAAACAATGTCTTTCTCTTGTCTGTGCTACTAAAAAATAAAAATATTGTCTCCTTGATGCCAAAGATCATACCCTCATAAAGTTTGATCCTTTAAAACATTTTTTCTTTAAGACCAATCTTCTAGTATGTATTAACAGATTGGTTGATGATGTTAAGTGAATTTGACCTTAAATTTATTACCCAAAAAGTGATTAGAGGAAAACTTTTGACTAACCACTTGTTTGTACCTCCTTCACCTAATGTTATGTAATGTTCCTTTCCAAAAATGACCAAAGGTGTCTTTCCCTTGTGCCAAAATGCATCGTCAAAATCAACTTTTGTAAATTTTGTATGATGAGAACAAGACAACAATGCAAGTTGTACGGTGAGAACAAGATAAGTTTGTATAGTTAAGGGTGTAGTTGTATAGTGTAGCAAGGTAGGGATTGTACGACCAATGGGTGTAGTCATACAGTGTAGCAAGGTATCCCTGTACAGTCAATGGGTGCAGTCATATGATGTAGCAAGGAAGGGGTTGTATGATCAATGATGCAAGTCGTACATTGTTAATGATGCAGTCAATAGGGTAATTCATATGGTAGTTACTGCAAGTTCGTATGATGATAGAGAAATGTGTATGAAATGATGGTTGTTGAAGGGTGATAAGGTATGTGTACAAAAGAATATAGTTGTCGATCAATCATGGAGGAATCAATAGAAACACATAGCACACACTTCCACACATGAAATACGAATAAAAATAGATGTATTCCAAAAATAATAATATCTACACATAAGAAAGATGATCTCATTTGCTAGATTTGAGCCGAGAAATAAATGAACTAGGGTGAGGGATGAATCCCACCAAAACCGCACTAGCCAAGTAGGGAAGATCTTTCACTTCCGAAATGGCGAACAATATTGAACTCCAACAGTAATTTTTAGTATAAAGAAATAATCCAAATTTGCATACCAACTACTACCTATGTGTCATGCTTAAATACCCTTCATAGAAACTTTCTGAGGGTTTACAAAGAAAGCCAACAACCACACCTACAGAAACAATTGAATAAAAATAGGTACGAGATATACTAAATCAATTGGCCCACTAACAAAGGTTTGATTAATTATTTATGCTATGATGGGAACATTACATGCTACTTCTAATTCAACTTCTTTTCTTCGAGAATTTTTCCTTCTAATAAATATTGACAATGCAATAGAGTTACTCTTCAATGTGTCTAGATGTTGAACTAGCTCTAGTGTTGGTGTCATGTTAGTATCTCCTTCGAGGAAATAACTTCCCCTGTCCTATCATCTAAACTTCCCTTGCACCAATAATATTGTAGAATATGAAGCCCTTAACTACATTAAATTCAATTTTATCCCTTAATGTGAAACATCTACACATGTTTGAAGTTTCACAATTAGTTGTCAAATAAATATAGGACACTTATTAAACTAAACATTATAAATCATCTCGATATCATGACCTTTCCTCATCTGTGTGAAACAAATTCCTTTCTTACTTTATTTATTATCTATCGTGAAAAGATAAAAGACACGTAGACATGATGGAAAGTGTAACCTCTCTTATTTCAATAGAAGATCACAATATAAAATATCAATTTACTATTCATTGCCCTACGAAACATGTTATTTCTGACAATCCTAGTTATGTTAGTTGTTCCTTTAGCTTCTATTTAGATGAGTATTACTCTCATATCTTCCATTACTTACAAATGGTACTTATTGAACAAACAAAATAACTCAGATTAGGGTGAATTAGTTATTCACATACAAATTATAAAACTTGTTCTTTGTCGATAATAGTTATAAACAAATGCAAACATCTTCTCATATACTAGTTGAGAACATTAAACATCCACAAAACATGTAACATGTAATGCGTACAAACAAAGACATGTATAACACTAAGATTTACATGGAAACCCAAATCAAGAAAAAAAAAACACAAAGAAGTTGATTCTCATGAAATAGATACTTATTAGGGTGACACCAATTAAGGTAATTTTTACAAGAAGCTCACAACCACTATTTTCTCACTGCGACTTGGGTCACTACTAATAGGCTCATTGCCAATGTGGTTGAATACCAAGGATTGTAATGAAGGCTTATTATCAATACAATCAAGCTTATAGATAGAAATTAAGAAATGAAAGTTGAATCCACCACTAAATACAGTTACCGATCCTCTGAAACATAACCTACTACAACTTGTATCAATACACAAGTAATGTCTCAATATATTTGCACTTACATTGCATATTACTCACATAAAAGCCTCTTTCTCAACTAAAATCTTCACTCCTCTTATACTACTTTACCTCCTTAAATCTATTGGTTGGAACAAAATTAAAAATAGGTCACACCGAGACATTCTCATGATGGTGAAGGAATGAAACATGGAAGGCCTCTACCCCAAAAATGTGCCTCAACCCAAATTATGTTAAACACCATCACCATGATCTTCAATGACAATGTGATGCAGTGAGACTCCAAGGGTACCCCTTCTAGAGGTAATCTGGATCCCTGAAAATAACTATATAATGGAAACACAACAATAATGCAAGATCTGATACCAATTCTCAACAGTTTATTCATAAAATAATTGTTTACATGCAATATGTCTCGTTGTAAGGCCTTCAGAGTTAGGGCTAAATACAATAGCAATTACAAAACAGTTCTACAAGATCCCTCAAGCTCCAATCCCAACACTAGCTAGTCCAGATCCACACTTTGGTAGAAACCTCCAAGGAAGATCTCAACTTGTGCTTGTAAGCCCACCAAGCAATATCCTTGTTTCCCAAGCCTCAACTACTAGCCCTTCTTAAAATTCTCTCTTCTGCCAGATCCTCTTCTCCAAATTGGATGATTATGATCCCTAAATACTCCACAATTTACCTCCTACTTATACCCAACTAAGCCACAAGTCGGCCTAGCCCACTACAAATTAAAATAAACCCTTATATTAAATGCCCATGCAAGCCAAAAGTTGGATGCAACACAAATTAAACACCTGTACACAAATTAAATGCACAAGGTCAACTCACGAACAATGTGGTTAACATAGAACCAAGGCTAGACCAAGCATCAGAGAAACTATGTTGAGTATCAACAACTCCATAAGCATAACTGAGCCCTTCATCGACCGAGCACCAATATGTGTCAAGTCCTCCAGAAGAAAATAAGCCCCTTCATTAACCGAGCCAACTCAGGCAACACTACTATCAAGTTCCCAGTGTAAATTAAGCCACAAAATACATCAAGTGCCCCAAGCATCGCCAAATGCCTTCATTAATTGAGCTACTCAGTTAATACAACAACCTTGAACAACTCAATATCAACCGAGCCATACCTCTTCCTTTGACTGAGTCCTCCAACT